>JAMKCH010063054.1:0-25740 GCA_023653785.1 Ophioderma brevispina
TCTGGTGTCATAATTTGAGGTCTATGTTGAGGCATTTGTTGATTCTTTGACCAGGCCCTTGACCAGGGCTGTTTTAACTCAAAACAAAATCATAAAAAATGTCAGAGTGGCCAAAACCGGTGAGAATCATGGTGAGATACTGCTTGGAACATATATATCCGAGACTGAGTCCATTCCCCCTGGCACTGGCACGGTTTACAAGTCTGCCCATAGAGTGTTTAAACTTTGCCCTTATCTCTAAGTCATCTTACAAGCTAGTACCATGACAGAGGAACAGGGATATGGTCAGCAGGTATGATTTTCTCAGACGGCAGCTCCATGTCGTCGGGACTGTGTTAGGGCCAAGGAAGGTCTGTGGACCCATGGAAAGCCTGCTGAATACTTACGAAGGAGAGCGACATCTTGACCACTGATAAAGTAACCCGACCATTTCTGGGCCCGGACCCTCCCTTTGCTCTTCCAAGAGAAGAGCAGACGATGATATCCAAACTCGTTCAAGATCAGAGTTATTTGTTGATCACAGTTAGGTATCTTATCACAGCTGATAGCAGGCGATATGGGGACTTATATTATGGTCGGAGATGTCACTCCATTATGAAGCGCCTCCAAAATTTTATTTGCAGTTTTAATATTTACGATTGTGCAAAACATACGAGGGCTATGCTTTTAAAAGATTTAATGAGTACAGAAATGTTGATAATCTGTTTTGGGATGATTTTAGACCGTCTTTGGCCAAGTAAATTTTTCTCCTGTGTTTCTTTTAAATATACTGAGGGTTTAAAACCGCCGGATTCAAGAATGGATTCGCGCTTGCATGTTGGCAGAGAGTCATTGGGGGCTGTAGAATTGTTCTTCACGTTTGCTTTTCGGTATGATAACAAACAGTATCTTAGTCTCGAATTAGCTTTGTTCATTCCATACCCTTGATTTAAGGGACCCCAAATGTTACAAAGTATTATCTGGATCTGTATTGGTTTTAATCCAGCAAAACGGGGTCCCATCACCCTAGGGATTGTGTATAGATGTGCAAGGCTAAATTTACTTGTCAACAAAGTTTCTTCAATTACCCAAAAGGAATTCAACATCTGAAGCCCTAATTTGCCCCCCCACCATATTCTTAGGATTGCAGCGTGTGAACTGTTATGCACATGAAACATTAAATTATGAGTGCCTTTTAATATTACTCCTCGACCTAAAAACATAGGTCTCGTCAACTCACGTGGGCAGGTATGTTGGCCACGAAGCCCAAATATGGATTTTTTGGCTAATGGCGACCCTAAATTGCATTAGTATATCATGTGGACATCTGGTAATTTTAAAAAGGTCATATTGATCTTGACCCTTGAAACATAGGTCCAGGTCAACCCATTTGTTCATGTATCACGTATTGGCTGAGATATATTCAAAAATTGTATTTTTATGTAATGGCGATTACCTAATTTGCATAAAGTTGCATTTAAAAAAATGATACGGGGACACTTTTTGATTTTGTTAACTAGCTAATCGTTTTATACGCATTTTTTCTGATATAGTGACATTGATGATGAAGTTTATTTCAGGGGGTGCACGAACACCCATTCTACCCACAGACTATGCATCCTTCGACTTTGATATTTCCTAGAAAAAAAGGGACACTTTGCGCACTTTTGACCATTTCCCCGAAGTGAGCATAGCGCACTTTCGACATTCCCGAAGGAGCGTAGCGCACAACTTTACTTTTACATAGATATTAATAACAGAGATGCAGACGCCAGAGTGAAGATAGGCGGCCACCGTAACCGTGTTTGAAAATTATAAATTATCATTAAGGTACCATTCGAAACTCGCACGGCGTACGCGCCGTAACCTGTTGGCCCTGGAAACGGTACATCGCTCTATGCAAATGCGTGAATATAGGAATTAATTGGTACACCACGCTAGTAAATCCGGGAATATATGAATTAATTGGTACAACAAGCTCTTGGAAATAAGTAGGCACTGCGGGAAAAGATGGTTTCATGGTTATTTGAGCCTGGCGGTTGCTATCTAGTGTTATAAATAGAAATCTTGCATTTTACCGAAGTGCGCGAGCGTACTTGGGAAAAAATGCGGTTTGCGCTAGCGCCTTTTACGCGTCATTTGTTGATTTCTACGGCTCACATAGCTCGCAAGCCGGGGAACGAGGTCTGCTCAGGGTGGACTTCAAAATATGCAAGTCCCCCCCCCCCGGGGGGGGGGTTCTGGAGTTTGGTCGGGTACCCCATGCTCGTTCCAAAAAAAGAGGGACATAGATCAAATGCGGGACACCCGTGGGGTATCAAATTCACAAAATCACGTTCTAGTACGCTGGGGTATCAAATCAGTTTGATTGTGACTGGTTCACTATACAAATAGGAAAAATTAACCAGAAAAACAATCAGAAAATAAGTGTGTGAATTTGTCTTGAAGTAGCACAAGTGTCATTTTTTCTTAAAAAAAAAAAAAAAAAAAAAAATATATCTTTTATTCACATATTTAGAACGGGTCCGCAAGGGATATAATTTAACTGCAAATTGGTCCCTTAGGGGTATATTTTTCACTGAACAACTCGCCAAAAACTGGTCCCCGTTAGGGGTAATTTTCACTGAAAATTGTCCCCGTTAGGGGTCACCTTCAAAACCCCTGGAAAGAGCACGGGTACTCAAAAAACCTGAGAAACCCTCCCCCCGGGGGGTTTCCTCTTTACGAAAACAATGTGCATTGTTATTAAGACAAACGACACAGATTCAATGAAAGGTTTGAAAGAATTTTACCTACTCTTTCGTTTCAAAGAATTTGACTTGTACTGATTTGTAGAATAACAACGCAGTTCTCGAACCACAAAGGTCCCCGCCCGTCGCGATAGTAAAGGCGGGGAAATAATTCCCATGTGTATGAATTTGACCTTGAATGACCACACATGCCACCGGGAAATGAACCATCAAAATTTTGGCAATGAATGTGACCACACCCACCAAGTATCATCATCATACACAATTTAGTTGATTTGACCTTGGAATGGCGACACATGACCTTGAAGACCTTCCAATTTGTTGGCACTGAATGCTACCACCCCCACCACGTTTCTCATCCTACCACCTACTTAGTGGTTTGACCTTGAATGACCCCACATGACCTTGAATGACCTTCAAATTTTTTGGCGTGAATGCTGCATACACTCACCAATTTCATATCTACCACATTTGAAAGGGTTATAGGGGCAATTGTATCCCATTTGACCTGAATGGACCCCGCATGACCTTGAAATGACCTTCAATTTTCGGCACTGAATGTTGACCAACACCCAAGTTTCATCATCCTACACAACAAGTGACAAGGGCTATAGCAATTTAATTCCCATTGACCTTGAATGACCACTGTGTGACCTTAAACTGACCTTCAAATTTTTTGGCACTGAATGTTGAACCACAACCCACCAAGTTTCATGCATCCAACCAATTGACAAGGGCTATAGCAATTTAAACATTGACCTTGAATGACCCTCCATGACCTTGAAAGACCTTCAAATTTTTCGGCAGAATGTTGACCAACCCACCAAGTTTCATCTCATCCTACCACATTGAACCAAAGGTTATAGCAATTTCATCCCATTTGGACCTTGAAGGACCCACATGACCTGAAATGACCTTCAAATTTTTTGCCACTGAATTTTGACCACACCCACCAAGTTTCATCATCCTAAACAATTGCCAAGGGGCTATAGCAATTTAATTCCATTTGACTGAATGACCCCGCGTGACCTGGAAATGACCTTCAAATTTTTCGGCACGAATGTTGACCACACCCACCAAGTTTCAATCATCCTGCCACAATTGCAAAGGCTTATAGCAAATTAATCACATTTTTGACCAAATTTGACCCTATTTTTGACCATACTTGACCTTTGACCATTGCCAAATCCACCTCCGACCTCATCCACCGTCTACTTGGGTGAAACTATGGTGCGAAGATGGACACCATACTTGCTTAGATCAAAAGATATTGTGTTACAAGGCTTATAACAATATAACCCTATTTTTGACCAAATTTGCCCTATTTTTACCATATTTGACCTGGAACCTATGTACATGACACACTTAATTCCCAAGCCAAGGCCTATTGAGATGCCATCTATGATGGAAAGATGGACACCCACACTTGCTTAGATCCAGGATATTGCGTCGGGACACACACACGCGCCCACACCACGGACGCAGGGCATTTCTATGTCCAACTTGCAACTAAGTGGCGGGGGACCAACAGAAGTATTGATTTTGAAGTAAATGAATTCGCTGTGAAAACACGATGTGCGGTTGTTGTTACTGATATGCTTTTCTTAATTGCATACACTCAGGAGTGTCAATGGAGCACCAGTGAATCGATGGGGCAGCTTGAGCGTTGAATGTAACCTATCATTAAGAGTTTATTTATCTGAAAAATACTGTTAATGAATATTAACCCTTATTTTGATGAAGCAGTTTGAATTTAGGAAACATCTCGGTAAAAGTCGGATTATTCCTGGTGGAAAAACACCAAATTGTGATATGACAAAATTTTGTAAGCACACCTCCTTTTCCTCCATTCCAATGGGATTTAAACAGTTAAGCAAAAAATATTTAATGTATAACGATATTACGGGGGTGGGTATAGCATTTTGAAAAGTAATAAAGTGAGGGTACAGTCGTAATTATCAATGTAACTAATTTATTGTTGAACTGACAGAGTAAATGTTCACACACATCTCACCCAAACACTACTACTGTAATTCAGGTATAGATACAACTTGACAAGCTATGCCAATGCGGGACTAAACTCTTAGCAATAATCCTAAACAATGGAAAGGTCTTGTTTTCTTGAGCGTGCAAACAGGTGAATGGATTGATTTGTCATCGGGTTTGTCATATCCGGTTGGCACATTGGTTTAAATAGATTTCATTGATTGTCCGTAGTTTGAAATAATGAGAAAAATCTTAAACATACGTTGACAAAGGCATCATGCTATTCATGATATTGTGCATTCTCACAAAACACAAGTTAAGTGTGAAATCCCATAGAATAGCGAAAACAGGGGTTTTGCTTATCAAAAAACTGCAAGATCTAGCGTGATTTTTCAGTCGGATTTCTTCATTTTTAAACACATGAAAGTATATTAGAAGTGTTTTAAAAAAACAACAACAAATCTTTGATATAGGATTGGCAATAAGGTCCAGTTCATCTTTAATCCTTGCACCATTTTTTTCAACGTAGTATATTTGCATAATAGTAGAGGTGGGGAATAGAAGGTCAAGGTTTCAGATCACTTTGAACACAGGACATTAGATGACTTTAATATTATTTCCCATTATCCCCTTTTGAAGAAAGAAAAAATGAAAAGAATGCGAAAACCAGGGTGCCCCATCGAAAAACCAAAATGGCCGCCAAATTGGCCAAAATTTGATTTTTGACCATTACTCATTATTTTTTGTTCAATATGCTTAATTTTGGTGGGCAATACGCATGTGTTGGGGGTATTAAGAATCATTCTATTTAACTTCATCTCACCATAGCCTTTCGTTTCTTGAAAATGCCGTTTTGCTTAAAATTGAGCTCTGAGGGCTTTCTCATAAACGTGCAACCAATCAATTGAAAATGGTGATTTTAACATTCAAAAAAGTTGAAGCTCAGGGTTTTATTATGAACATTGCTGAAATGAAATTTGACTTACCGTGGTTTTTGCGGTTTGAAAGGTCAGCCTTTTAATGTCATAAAAATGCCCTCCATTGAAACACACACATAAGAAAGTTCGTTGACCCCTGTATATTTCAATGAGAGTGTTTTCGTCAAATTTTAAATTGATGCCACAGAAAGTGGTAAGTGTACACGCTCTAATCTTCAGGAAATGAGAGGGAAAGGAAGAATCGACAATTTGATGATGGCCAAACAGTTTAAAATTTTTTTAAAACTTTTTGTATGATATGTACTATTGGGAAAAGCGCCCTTGCAGTCCAATTTTAAGCTCTAAACAAACGGCAAATATCGAGAAAACGAAGTCGTGGTGAGATAGAGTTGAATTAGAATGATTACTTGCAGGCCAAAACATGGGATTGCCACCAAAAAAGTGAAGGTGATTTGAAAACCAAAAGCTTAATCACGTTATGGTCAAAAATATGATTTGGACAAATTTGGCGGCCATTGGATTTTTGTTGGGGGTTCCCTGGTTTTCGCACTTTTTCAATTTTTTTATTTGAAAAATGGATAAGCATCATAAAGTCATCATTGTTAGCCGGGTTCGAAGTGATTCTGAAACGAACCCAAATATGACCCTCTTAGCCCACCTCTAATAATAGGAAATGTATCAACAAATCAAAATGTACAGGTCTTGCATGTTTTTGAATTTTAAATTTTATACCAAAACAAAACAAGTTTTAACGTTTTGAGACAAGAGATACACTGGCTCTAGAAACTAGAGCCGTCAATGTGAAAAGTGAACTGAACTTGTTAGCTGTGTATATTTAACAAAATATACTAGTAATTTAAAAACAAATCCTTTAAATGGACCCATCCAAATGCCTGGACACTGAACGTGGGTAGCTAAATTTAGCACTTGATACAGTTATTTGTATTAGTAGACGTGCGGGTTGGGTAATACAATTTAATGCTCTAGTACTTCTAAACGAAAATTAGCACTAATAGATATTAATAAACTCTAAAAATCTTTAATGAATATATGTTAAAATTAGTTGGGACATACCAAATTCTTGAAACCATCCAGTGACCCTTTTTTCCTCCCCCCCTTTTATCCGTCATCTCCCACCCCATCCCCCCGCACTACCAATTAACCCGGCCAATACCACCGTCCACACCACCAACCATCCGCGGCCCGTCCCGACAACTCCCCACAACGACTCCAATAACACCCCACTCCACCTACCATCCAACAACAAGCGACCCGAGGTACTTCCTCCATTCTCCCCCCCCCCCCCCCCTCCCCACCTATCCATCAGAATAATATATAAACTCCCACTATATCCAGTCCTCTCTCCCCCCAAAAACCTTTCATACCCCTCTCCACGCTCCAGACATTTCTTCCCCTTATGGAATTTAACTCCACCACCCCCTCTTACCATATTATTCACTGTCCGCCCATCTCCCCCTAACCTCCCAAGACCAACACACACCAATCATACGAACGTTAACTAAGTTCCTTCCGAGAAGCCACACTCAAAAGGACGTCCGAGTTAACAAAGTGGATTCTGCTATTGCACCATCCGTATTAACTTCGACCCAGAAACAAGATGTCGCCTCATACAGATTCACGCCCGGTCGTACACTGTGAAGTGAGGATAAATGAGTTATGAGAAGAGGAATCTACCCGCTTTTTTCTGAAGGAGGTTTTCGCTCTGTATCTTCGTCGAGCCTCATTCCCCATGGAGATGTTAAACAAAGGGGAAAGCAAGCTATAAAAACCCGCCACCCTCGCTGCTTTCTTGCTTCCCTCTCCCGACCCCTTACCCCTCATCTTCGTTATTTCACCCCCTATACAACCAGCCCCATTCCTCACATTCTACCGCACAGATACCCCCTCCCCCTCCAATATCCATAACTGCAACCCCAACACCCCCCACCCAACCCCACCCCGTAGATCCATTAGGCCCCATAAACGCCCCATAACCCTCCCCACCCCACACACTTCTAGCCCCCCAGCCAAACAAACAATAGCCACATCACACGCATCCTATCTTACCCCCCCACTCTTCCTCAACCCATCAGAGAAATCCAGAGAGAGAGAACCCTACCCACAAACCCCCTCAGCCCCAACCCCCCCACAATCCACATCTCAGAGACCCCTTAGAGAGAGAGCTTTACCTCTTATCTACCTCAGCTACATTATTTCTTTTTTGCCTGTGATTCAAATCTTAGAGCCGTTTATTATATTAAGTTTAGATCACTATGCACAGGGCGTATATTGTGTTGAAAACGTATTTGATTTTGACGTCACAAGACAGAACAGTATGGTAATGACTACATATCACGAAAATATGGAGATTTGCAATCTATCGTTCCACCTTAATTCTGGTCTAAATTTATGAGTCTCCCAATGTGGCAGTACTGGCCATAACACCGTGAGATGGCTTTACACTTAAGACATTGTGCAGGTGATTATTTTGTATTGTGGTTGCATAATTGGATTTGTTTTCTGGAAGACCGGTGTGAAAAGTAATGATAGGCCGCCGGGAGTCACAGTCGGGCTCCATAGACGACAACGACTTAAAAAAAAAAAGGAATTGAAACTAATGTTGCGCGAAGAGTCAACTGATCGATTGCTCTATTGTTCAGTACGACCGGGACCGTGAGTATCGGCGGGACAATAAATTACTTCAAACACCGGTCTGACCAAGTTAACTATTGACCTCCTGTGCCTTTTTACCAATCGTACCAACAAACCAACCAACAATGAGAGGTCGCCCCATTGTGTCACATGTCTAAGTTGGTTCTGGTAAAGCGTAGGCCTTTTGAAATCATCTCGGGATATTCCTTCATATGAATGTTAACATGCCTTTTAAGACTGGTTTTCTGAGAAAAGCAGTGTTAAATACTCACATTGGTAGGGTTTTTCCTTGGTGGGAGTACGCATGTTGTCTCTAGATTAGTGTTGTGAGGGAAGACTTTTTACAATACTCACATTGATATGGTTTTCCCTTTGTGTGAGTCCGAATGTGGCTGCTAAGGTTTCCCTTATAAGCAAAGCATTTTTGACAATACTCACTGCTAGGGTTTTTCCTTTGTGTGAGTTTGAAGTGTACCTCGGGTACTCACTTGAGCCAAAGCATTTCAAACAAATTTACTGAACACTGGAATGGTTTTACCTTTGTATGGGTTCGAATGTGTACATTAAGATTGCTTTTTCCATTAAAGCCTTTCGTTACAGTACTCGCACTGAAAACGTCTCGTTTGTGTGGATTCGACGGTGTTGCATAAGATTTCTTTTCTGTGAAAGCAATTCTGCCAATTACGCGCACTGAAAGGCTTTTCCTTTGTGTGGAGTCTGAATGTGAGCAATAACATTCTTCTCATCAGTAAAGTATGCTGACAATAGTGACACTGATTCGTTATAAAATCCGACGGCCACCTGTGCTGTGAAGCAATTATGGAGCGTTGCAACTTGGCAAGAAGACTATGCCGATTCGCTGTTTCCTATAAAATTAACCATCACTTGAAAAGCTAGAAATCTTCTGCAATGTACCTTCCAGGTTTCCAGTCGAGCACAGGTAGAGGTACCTTTTTCCATACACGCGGAGTCAGTGTTTGTTTGTCTGACATGTGAAGACCTCTTATTATGCGTTTCACATGTTTGCAGTATGCATAAGTGAAAGCTGATAGTATTTTCCACAAGATATGCAATTGATTGTCGATCCTCTCAGGTGGTATGAAGCGCAACTTACAAGCTCTTACAAAGGTATGTCACTTGCTCGTTAAATGGTGTGTTGGTGTTGCTGCTGCATAGTTAGGTATTTACCAGTTCTTGACAATACGACGACAATGATATCAGGTTGTAACAAATAGGGGATTACTCCTGCTCAAGAGTAGCAAACCGCATTTAGTTGTGACCGTCTAGTATAATAATTAAAGGTGCTGAATTGTTGATAGATTAGCTCTCCTTGACCATGAACAAGGATTCCAGTGGGGTAGTATCCGGAAAATGAATAAAGAAAAGTGTGTTTATTGCATGCCAAGATGGTCCCTATTCAGCCTGTTATACGGGCCAAGCGCCTCTCCAATGCGATAAGGCAGTAACAGTAACATAATCCTGGTATCTGTTAAAATATAGTTACTAATATGCGTGCTTGGTATATATAGTAGATTGGCATGCAATGCATTCTTATACCAATACACAATCATGACACTGGTTATTCTGTGTGAAACATCTAAAATGTTGTAGTTCAAGACCATTCATTTCAGTATCAGATGTGTGTACTAACTAAAAAAATCAACATTTTTAGCTGATAAATAGGGAAGACCTACACTAATGGATTTTCATACGACATAAAAAATCAGAGATACAGAAACGACAGACCATTTGAAGGCCAGAACAAGGCTTATGGAGTTGATGAAAGGCCAAAAGAACCAGATTATGGTCAACCCCTTAAAATAAAACCAAAACTATGCCAATCTACTAACTTCAGACAGCAAAACCAAATCACAAGGGAAAACAGGACAATAAATGTTCATGGCAGCAAAAATCAAATGAAGAAATATGAAAAATAATAGATATTTGGATAGTGCAGAAAAGTGATCATTCAGATTTGGAATGAGTAACGTTTATGGAATTTGTTTTAGAAAATATGGACCCAGATTTAGACTTTTAAGATTGGTTCTTCCAAATTGTTCCAAAGAATTGGTCCTGATGTTCGGACTGCACGATTTGTTTTGGTCATCACTTTGACTCGTCACGAGTTGGGCGCTTTTGATCAACGAAGCCGTTGGCGAAAAATCCGCACGTTTTTTCTTCTATATGATGTCAAAAAGCAACAAAATTAAAATGACTCTATTTTGTTAATTTTACATCAATTGCCATTTATTTTTTCGTGAATGGATGTATGTACATATATTTATGATGTAAGTCAAACTGAGCCCTGACAAAAATAGGACAGATTTTCCTTTAGGTAAGTTTTACAAGTATTCTCCCATTCAATAATTCAATAGTTAATATAAGGTAATATAAAACGACCCCCCGTTTGCTTGACATAATTAAGTCGATAATTTTTTTCTTGCACCCCAAAACCCCACATCTGAAAAATTTGTTCCGATATTTCAACCAGTTTTTAAGATAAAAAATGTGATTTGTAATCTCAACCATAAGTTACATGTCTGTGTAAAATTATATTGATCGAGCACAATGGACATATTTCGCTCATAAAATCCAAACCAAACATCCTGTAGCCGAAGATTTCAAAGGGTAAATGAGAGAAAATAGTAGCTTTCTTCTGATACCAAAACTTCTGTAAAATCTGGGGGTCCCTGGGGACGAGGGCAATTAGCATCGGACCCGGGCCCTTCAACTATTGCGTATTAAGTACCAAAATCGCCAGAGAGATTGTTGTGAAAGATATAAAGCCTATGCCTATAGAATAATAGATCATTGTTTTGTTGAAAATGGTGTGTGAAAAACATATTAAAACAGATCTTGTAAAAACTATTGACGAATTGTACATAGTTGTTCGAAAATGCCAACCATCCAAACCCAAAAATATATGGCATATTGTCACGCTGTAGGGATGTTTTATGACCAATGCATGCACCCTACTTTTACAAACGAAAATGCGCAACCATAAGGAGCTGAAAGAAATCAATGATGAATTGTTGTTTCAAAAATGTTGTGTGAGGAATTAAAAATTTATTTAATAACACCAACCCAAACAACTCAAACAATAAACAAAACAATGTTGTAGGCCAATTTTTATAATAGTAAATAAAAATAACTATAATAATAAAAAGTATAATAATAACAAGCATTTATGTGGCGCTCTACAGAGGAACACAGCGCGTTAAGACAAATTTAGTGGATGAGCCAGACCAGCTGAAGTAGCCTTATGGTAACCACTGGGGGGGGGGGCAAAGCTGGGGCCATTTATACCAGGGCTAACCATCATACTATGACCTACACGAAAATGTATGATGGCCATTAGTAGGGGTAGCTTAAGCGAGCTCAAAAGTTTATACAGGGGTCAAAATTGAAAAAGTGGCCAATGTTGTTGAATTGCATACCAAAATGTCGTCAGATCACAGGATTAAAAAATAGGGCCTAACACGTGGTACCGACAACATGCCTGTATCACCCAACTAAATACTTAAATACGAAATTAAATCAACAGGACATATAGCATAAGAAGGAAACCTAAAAATCTCATTTAACAAAATTTTAAGCATCAGGGAAAAGTATGCGTATACAGGAGCCGTTTTAAGACACGGGTGGAAGGTGCCTCTCTCATGTTAACGGGAAGCTTGTTCCGTAGTCTAGGATCAAATACGTTGAATGATCTGTCTTCAAATCTATGCTTGGTACGAGGATTAACATGCCGCGTGACATCAGAAGAACCGAGCCTTTGTCTTTTATCATCCAGGAATGAGACAAATCAACTGATCAACACGTTATACAAATTTAGACATGAGTAAGGTAAGAAATCATGAAGAAAATGTTATAGGGGAATTGAGACAGGGCCTTAGTTTGTAGCTTGGAACCTTACACAACAACAAAACCACAACCCTAACTTTTTTGGTGTGTCAAAAAGGTTTGTTCTTGCAATTTAGAGTCTTGTTTTGTACTTGACACTTGCCCAAAAACAAAAATTCAGATCCCAAAATTTGGTTGGCGCGAAAAAATGATATTGTGGAATTTGAGACAGTGTTTTAGTTTTTAGTTATAACCCTTACTCAACTACAAAACTAAAGATCCTAACTTTTTCGGCACTTGGAAATGTATAGTAGTGGAATTTAATACAGGGTCTTAGTTGTGTAGTGGCCCCTACGCAATACAAAAAATAAGACCCTAACTGTTGGCCCCGATATGTAAATAAGTGGAATTTCAGTCAAGGTACTATAGTTTTGTAGTAGACCATTAGTGCCGTTGCACAAAAAGTTAGGACGGTTTAAAGTTAAACCAGGTCTAAGTCAAAATTAGTTTTGTCCAAAATTGACAGTTCATTACGTTTTATGCAGGTTGCAATAAAGATTTTTTTAAGGGCAGCCAATTTCAAGGCATTTCCATAGCAAAGTTCAAGGTAAGAAATCTACTATTGTCAAAAGTGAAAATCAAAAATAAAAAAAATAGCAAATTTTAAAGATAAAATGCAAATTCTAATAAATACAAAATTACTCACGATAATACAAAGGCAAATGTCTTTTCTGGTGGGATAAAATTGCACTTAGACCAGGTTGAAATTAGACCTGGTCTATCTTTTTGTGCATACGGGACCTACCTACAAAAACTAAGACCCAAACTTTGTAGTTTGCGCCCCAAAAGGGGGGGCACAAGGGCGCACACCACCAAATAAGCGTCCCATTGCAAATAAACGCTAAAAATGACTTGAAAAGTTCAAATTCAATTCCCCACGTGACACCTTCATTTTTGATTGTTTTGAAGAGACACCCATTTTATTATATCAAAAAAAAGAGGAAATTTTTAAAAATCATGGTTAATTTGATTACCGATATAGGATTAGAATTCGAGAACAGGCTTGTGAATAACGCACCACTTTTTCAACACGACACGTAAAACCCGTAACCGAGCACGGAGTACTTCCGAAGGCCTAATTAAGGTAGATTCAAATTTATTTATTTTCTGATATTCCAAGTCCCGGTTCCAAGTAGAGAACCTTGTCTGCACTATTATTTTAAATATTAACAGTTGACACGCAAAAATGTCTACATGCCATGCCACACCAATTTGCATACAATCGACGGTATGTATTTACCGGAACTACCCACATTACACAAAAGGGGGAATGATTTAGTGTGGCTCTCACAACACTAAATCCGCCTTTGTTGTTTCACACCCTTTATAGGTACCGGTAAAAAATAGCGCCTAGTGCGAAATTAGAATCAGCGTCCCTAGGGAACCATCTAAGTTTGGATGACTCTTGCTTGTCTTTATGGAGGAGGATAGAAAAGACCCCAATAATCTAAATCGTTAAGAAAATGTTCCAAATTGCATGTGTAGGCTACCGGCGTAGACTCGGAACGATATACAGTTTACTGGTGGAACTGGTAAGAGGCAAGCAGCCAACTGAATTTCGTGATACGCTTGTTCGAGGATTATCTCCAAAGGTCAACTAAAATCACATTAGTTTTTAAAGGTGCGTGTTACGTCGTCTTGGGACCCCCCCTGATTTACGCAGGGAAGTAGTATCGATTTTTGATATCAGAGAAGGCGTAGTTTTCTCATTGTCGTCCTGGAAATTTGAGCCTCAAACCATGTCATTCCATGATTAATTAAAAAACCGGCCGTTCCCCGTTTAGTGGTTAACCATCAATCTTCGCACCAGTACCAGTATTGAATAGGGTTGGCAACATGCATATATTGCGTCTACCATCAAAAACCGCAAGTATGTTTACCACTGGTTACTGAGGGGTGTATGTTGCACGTGCAGGTCTTATTAAAGTAAGATCCACAATACACAATAAATCGGAACAAGCACTGTTAAGAACATTTATGCAAACAAAAATATCGGATCAACGGGATTGGAAAAAGACATTGAATCAGGGAGATTACGGTATTTCAATGGGAGAGTTATAGTGGTGTGCCAGGGCAGGGCACACCACGAAATAATTCTCCCATTGAAATACCACGTAAAATGGTAACACCCATAAGTTAGTTTTCGACCACAAGTGGAATAGGCCCTAATATCTAGATATTTTGAAAAGATTGAATATCGAATAAGATGGAAATTGTAAAAAATCTGCTGTCATTATGATTACCGATTAAAGGATAGATTTTGAGAACGGAATTTCGTGAATAGCCGCCACCACTTTTTTATCAACTCGAAACAAAACTCATTTGCATCCGAGCACGTACTTCCGAAGACTAAATCATAGCAAAAAAAGTAGTACCAGACCTTGTAACTTTATACTTCAATGATGGAAAGATAAACTACCGGGCACTGTCCGCTAAAGGAGCATCCACTTTTGAGACAATTGACAGGTACTTCGGGAAAAAAAAAAAACCCAACTCGGCGGTGTTGCCCCATTCCGTTAGTTACACGGTATGGCGTTCACTCAGAATCAGTTTAAAACTGGAGAATTTACCACCTTGACATACCAATTAAATCCAATGGCACCAGGAATTTTATTTCCAACCGATAGCAGCCCGTGTTAGGTATTAAAGAGAATGTTTGGTGCCAGTAATGATGTAAAACGAGTATAATCGAAGGCACAAAATCGCCGTTTGTTCAAACTATCGCAAGACACTGCGCACAGCTCGTCCGTTAAGACGTAGGATACATGTTGACGTATTCTGGGTTGGGGAACTGATTATTAATACGATATTTTGTGCCAAAGGGCAAGCAGGAAAGTGTGGGATGGTGTGAAGGGGAGTTTATAGCCGTTTTTATAGTTGCTTGCCAGTTCAGGGTTGATATATAAGTGTGAGTGGTGGATGAGAGGAAGGATATTTCGGGGATTTCAGGTGGATGAGGGGACGAATTTGACAAATAAGTTCAAGGAGAGTACCGCTGATTTACGGTTTTAAGTCTTTTTCCCGTTTTTTTTTTTAATTGGTTCAATTTTCAAGATTTTCTATGTAATTTGTTTGGATTTTCCCCTGGAAATTTCCTTTTTCATGGGATTTTTCATTCGGGATTTTTATTATTATTATTTATTTTCATTTTATTCTTTGGGAGGACATTCGCTTGTACATAAGCACTTGAAAGTGATTTATGGGATGAATCTATCGGCACATATATAGAGAAATGTCCTAAATAAACCGTACCAGATGTTTTTCATGGCCATTGGATTATTCCTTGCGAAAACATCCAGATTTATTCCGACAATGTACACAACCGGTACAGCAATCATGGAAGATACCATGTTTATTCCCTTTACTGTGTATAGGCCTATATTGACAAGGCGCAGTACCGAAAACAGAAGCCAGCGAAAATACGTATCATGTGACTTCAGCAAGTTTGCCACAAGCCTTAGTCCCTGTGAAACTTCGTGAGCACACAACGGATTTAGGCCATGGTACATAAACAATTTTGGCCTTTTTTAATTTAAATTTTCGTGCTCCAGCGCGGGGGGGATTACTTATTTCCTTCACAAAATTAAAACAATTATTTATCTTAAAAAAACCACGAAAAGGCTGTGCCCACAGGAAAAGAGTGAACATATTTAGAAAAATGAAGAATGTCAACTCAATTATTCCAGAATATGCAGTGACCAACGATATAAACATAACCCAAACATGCTCAAGCGAAACAACGGAGCTAATGATATTCAAAAATCGGCCCGGGACACACTTCACATTCTTTGTTGTTACATTGTGGTATATGTTAAACATGGTTAAGGGAGGGGTATGTGGTCTGAAGCAGGAACTTTGAAGTGATTTTTCTGAATGTTCCTAAATAGTTGGTTATTACATTTGTTACACATCATATTGTATTCCATGCACAAAGTTTTAAAAACTGTCAATTTTTGCTCTGGTTGCATGGAACCACGTAAGGCCTTGATTAGCTAAACACTAGAAAGCGAACGTAACTAAATAACTAAACAAGCTACTGGGACGAAACTGGGTGGCATGTGCAGGGTGTAAATACGCAGTGAAACCATGAAGGCCGGATTTTTGATACCGTGGCCATGGCAACCGGCACAATCGACACAATCACATTTAATTCATGCGTAAGTCGTCATGGTAATTTGAATTTGGAACACAATTTGAATGATGGGCTTATGGGTTCACTCGCCCTAATGTGCTGAATATGTGTGCCAAATTTCATGTGCATAGCATTGTGCATTCTTTAGTTACGGTCCGTTTCGTTTGGTTGTTTGCGTCTTTTAATGCAACGAGGTATAGACCTCGAAACATTGAGACAAATAATAATAATAATAATAACAGGAAAATGTTTATTATAGCGCAATTAACAATGTCTCAATGCACTTCACAATGAAAACCTTAAAATATACAGAATTTATACAAAATAACTGGTTCTTTATTTAAACCAGAACCTACACAGGATCTTTTTAAATAATTACAGATCGAAGCATAATTATAAAAGGTACATAAAGCTTGTATAAATGAAAGCATGACAAAAACAACGAGGGCGCTTTGATTGAAATATGGATTTTTTTTAAATTTTATTATACTGAATATTCTAATTATTAATGAAAGAATCGTCTAAAAGGTGCATCCATTGGTCCTGTTGTAATTTTTTAATTTTTAAAATAAATTTTCTTAAATATCGCAGGGTGATGAGAAAACAATAAAATACATAAAAAAATCACTTACCCACTACCGCTACATTTTAATATTTAAATTATGCGACCAAAATGTGAATATGAGTATTATATTACTTCGAATTAGCCAAAATAAATGCGTTAAAATGGCGTATAAATAATATCTTTTAAAATATCTTAAATATAAAGCCCAGTTTAAATTTTGAAAATGAGAAAGTATGGAGCCTAGCGTTTTGGCAAATTTGCGACACTGCTTCACTTTTATCAGCCATATCTCAGGAACCGAATGTCCGATTGCGATCGAACACAATTAAGCCATTGAATTATCTCATTTTGTAAATGGAAACAATTTTTTACCAAAAGTCAGACCCCATTACCCCCCCCCCTAATATCACGCAGGTGAACTAGACTCGAAGGTTATGCCTTGCCGCTTGGCAAGTTCTTTCCTCGTTCGCGATAAAAGAAATCTTGAGATTCTACTGTGTGTTTCAATTAAACCTTTGACCATATGATTACAATTTTTTTCCGAAAAAGAACATTTAAAGGGACCAAATTCATGAAAGAAAGAAAATCCAGGACAAGGCCTGAGCTAATTTGTGCATAACCGAAATCCGCAAGTATGTTTTAAAACCCTATTTCTATTCATTTACCAAGAAAGCAATGGTATCAGTGACCTACATTTTTTAAAAATCATGAGCGAAGTGAAGTGAATAGTGAATATGTTGCCCTTTAAGTTAGGAACAGATACTAGAGCTCAATACGCGAAACCGAAGTCATAACTCCTGATATAGCTTAAAATATTTTCACAGCGTGGGCAGTAAAAACAATGGCACAGCATACCCTGTTAGAAGAAACAAAAGATCTGAAGTGTTTTTAGGTTGATTGTTGAAATTCATATGAGCACGAATTGTTGGCTTGAAGTTTACGGGTACATATGGGCACTGAACATTCTGGGGTAAATTAGTTGAAATTTTATCCTTGTTCTAAATATGTGCAATTCTTTTCATTGGGGGATACAGCTTTTCCGGTCTTACATAGTATTTTAACATTTTAGTGAAGGAGGAGTTGTGTAAGTGATCCCCAGCGCTTGAGCACGAAAAGATCCATTTAAATCACGAACCGTCTCTGGCCTCATAGGAGCGGAAGTTCGTTTAGAATTTTGATTGCAAAAAAAATACACTTTTAAAAAAGCTGGACATTTAAAAGGTGGTCGCCGTTCGTAGTATCATTCGATCAGAGCACTGTAACCACTGATCAATTAATGTACAAGCGACATGATGGAATGGCTACAAAACAGTAATTGTAGGCCTATATTAGTTGGGGTGGGCTTTAAATTGTGAGGTAAGACATTTGGTCACAACTCGTATTTGATGTGTGGTGCAGCCGGATTCCCCTGGAGCATTTTGACACCAATTTTGTCAAAATTCGGCCAAAAATGAGAAGGTGCCACCAACAAACTCCAAAATTGAGGGGGGGGGGGGGGGTCTGAAGAGGGTCCTCTGAAAATGATAAATGTGTCAGTTACTGGAATACATACCACATTTTAGCAATGGTTAGGGTTAATTTTTAGGTTTTTTGCGTATTTTAATGAAACGAGTTATAGACCTCGAAACATTTAGACAAAATTGAGGGCGCTTTTGATGTGAAATATGATTTTTTTTTAATTTTATTTTATACTGAATTATCATAATTATTAATGAAAGAATCGTCAAAATCGGTGCATCCATTGTCCTGTAATTAATTTTTAAAATAATTTTCTTAAATATCGCAGGGTGAGAAAACAATAAAATACATAAAAAATCACTTACCCACTACCAGTACATTTAATTACTTTAAATTATGGACAAAATAATATGAGTATTTATTTACTTCGACTTAGCCAAAATAAATGCGTTAAATGGCGTATAAATAATATCTTTTAAAATATCTTAAATATAACCCATTTAAATTTTTCACATGATAAAGTATAGGAGACTATGCGTTTTTTGGCAAATTTTGCGTACACTGCTTCACTTTGATCAGCCATATCTCGGGAACCGAATGTCCGATTGCGATCGAACACAATTAAGCCATTGCATTATCTCATTTTTGTAAATGGAACAATTTTTTACCAAAGTCAGACCCCATACCCCCCTTAATATGCACGCAGTTGAACAGACTTCGAATGTTATGTCCTTGCCGCATTGGCAAGTTCTTTCCTCGTTCGCGATAAAAGAAATCTTGAGATTCTACTGTGTGTTCAATTAACTTTGACCATATGATTAATATTTTTTTTTCGAAAAGAACATTTAAAGGGACCAAATTCATGAAAGAAAATCCCATGACAAGGCCTGACCTAATTTGTGCATAACCTAAATCCGCAAGTTATTGTCTTTAAAACCCTATTTCTATTCAATTTACCAAGAAAGGCAATGGTATTCAGTGACCTACATTTTTAAAAATCATGAGCGAAGTGAATATGTTGCCCTTTAAGTTATGAACAGATACTAGAGCTCAATACGGCGAAGTCATAACATCTGATATAGCTTAAAATCTTTTCAGCAGTGTGGGCAGTAACAATGGAACAGCATACCCTGTTGAGAAGAGATCTGAAGTGTTTTTAGGTTGATTGTTGAATATCATTAGCACTATTGTTGGCTTGAGTTTACGGGTACATATTGGTCACTGACATTCTGGGAGTAAATTGATTTGACATTTTATTCATTTTTCTAAATAATGTGCACTTTTTTCATTTGGGGATACAGCTTTTCCTGGTTTACATAATATTTTAAAATTTTTAGTGAAGGAAGTAAGTGATCCCCAGCGCTGGAGCACGAAAAGATCGTTAAATCACGAACGTATCATGGCCTAATAGGAGCGAAGTTCGTTTAGAAATTTTGATTGCAAAAAAAATACACTTTTTAAAACCTGGACATTTTAAAAGGGGTCGCGTAGTATCATCGCATCAGTCGCACTGTAACCACTGATCAATAATACAATGGACATGATGGAATGGCTACACAACAGTAATTGTAGGCCTATATTAGTTGGGGTGGGCTTTAAAATGTTGATGTTTAAGATCATTTTGTCCTAACTCTTATTTGATGCAGCTTGATCCCCTGAGCATTTTGACACCAATTTTGTCAAAATCGGCCAAAAAATGAGAAGGTGCCGCCCAAAAATCCAAATTTGAGGGGGGTCTGAAGAGGGTCTGAAAATGATAAATGTGTCAGTTACTGGAATTACATACCACATTTTAGCAATGTTAGGGTTAATTTTTATGTTTTTGAGGTCAAGGAATCCATTTTGATGAATTTCGTCAGATTTCGATTTTTCGTTTTCATAAAATTAGCCATTTTACGAAATTAAGCCACGAGGGCGCTTTGCCGGCCATGCCCTAACCTTACCCATTTTGAGATATTTTTCTGTGTATAATTGAAGATAAGCCGTATTAAAGTATATTCTGAAATTTTCAGCACATAGCTCTTTTTCGTTTGGTCACAGTGCCATTTTTTATAATTTTGCAGTGTCTCTATTGAAAACATAGGGTGCAAAAGTTCGTTGACCTAAACACAAACCTATGGCACAAAATTGTGTAATGATGTATTCCAATTAACTGGCTGCCACAGCGTTCAGTTAAAGAGCTGAAATTTCTGGAGTAGGTAATATCAATTATTACCTTTAGGATAAGTTTTCAATGATTGCAATAAGAAAGCGCATGGACCTTTTAATGGCAAAAGCGCCCTCATAGCTGAATTTAACCAAAATGGCAATTTTTACGAACGCGGTAGCTCTGATACTGCTGGAACATTTACAAATGGATTCTTTGACCTCAAATACATATGTTTAGATACCAAAATGGCTAAAATGTCATATCTAATTACAGTAATTGACAAATTTATCATTTTCAGACCCTCTTCAGACCCCCCCCAAACAAATTTTAGGCGGCACCTTCTCAGTTTTTGGCAGATTTTGACAAATTTGGTGTCAAAATGCTCAGGGGATATAAAACTGCATCAAATAAGAGTTAGGACAAAATGATCTGAAATATCATCATTTTTCTCCCCCTGTATACACCAATCCTATTTCGCACATTCCTACACCTCACTGGCAGCCATAGCTTGAATTCATCCAAATGTGCAGATTAAGTGTAGCTTTTGAATTATACTTAATCAAGCGTGGTACAGACTACAAAAGATTTGGGTAGGTTTTGGGTTGGAGGCCCCCAGTAATGGCGGATCAATTCTGACCATCATTTGGCTGGTCGGATTTGTCTATAGCCCCACCTTAAGTCAGTGGCGAACAGCGGGGCGGCGGGGCAGTCTGCCCCGGACAACTAAAATGGGGCCGGAGGGGGAAAATGGGGGAGAAGGGGGAAGGAGGGAGAAAAGAAAGGGGAAGGGAGAGGGAAAGCGAGAAGGAGAAAAGGGGAAGGAAAAGGGGAAAGAGAGAAGAAAAGGGGAGAAGGAGACGGGAAAGCAACGGAGAGAAAAAAAGGGAAAGAGGAAGGAAAAGAAGAAACAAGAAAAGTGGAGGGGGAAAATGGGGAGGAGGAGAAGCAAATAATCCGTGCGTCGGCCCAGTTGAGAAGTGTAATGAACAGAATTGAAGTTGATTCTCCCCCCCCCCCCCCGCTCTTCAGAATTCGAACGACCTGGAAACAAAAAATGGGTGTATACCGGCAAAGCGTTAGCGAGCCGGAAAAAAATGGGGGAACCTCTTGAGGTCTTGCACCCCCGGAGGCTCAGGTATGGTTACGCGCATTGCCTATAATATTAGAATGAATGGAGCAACGGGAGGACATCTACGAAACACAACTAGCATTCCAGAGACCCTGTTTAACAGAAAGTTGTATCCAGGGTGCACGTTTTGAGAAAGCAATCCCATACGCGCAAATACAATGAGCTCAATGAATTGGTACTCTGGACTCTGATATCTGTATGTCGCTTATCCACTTTCAATGGGACAAATTTGTATGACCGGCTCTTAACCACCTGTTGGGCTTCGTTTTGGACCCGGGTTTTGTGACCAATATGGCCGTCAGTGCTCAATTATGAAAGCAAGGGTTCAATACATTGTTATAGCGATCAATGCTCGGAACCCCCTAATGCGCGGTTCAGAAATTACGTTACTTTTCAAGTACCGTCGCTGCTTTGTATGAGAAGAGTTTCCTAATTTTATTTTAAAAACTATATTTCTCGAAAATCCCAGGCTCATTTTATGAAATGAAAATTAGGCACAAATTAAATATTGCCTGTTTGATAAATTTATTATATTTTAATCAACACGTTAAATTAAAGCTGTTTTTTTTTTAATTTTCAATTTAAAAGTAACATGCGATAGTCTTTCAAATCAGTTCATACTGGTGTGACAGGACTCCCGCGCGACACTGGCGTGACGGGGGGGATGGATATTTGGCTCGTTAGCTCAAGGCTAGTTAAAATTCAGAAACTCCAGAGGCGCCCCATTAGGCTAGTTATTTTCTGGCTGCTAAGGCTAGTATTTTTTTGACCCTCAGGCTAGTTATTTTATGTTCACTCAGGCAAGTTATTTTACTTTTTGTCCCTTGGGACAAAAATTTTTTGTCCATGGGAGAATAATTTTTTTGGTCCCTTGGATCTAGTAAATTTGGTCCACCAGGCTAGTTATTTTGTGCTCAAGACTAGTTATTTTATGGTTGCTCAGGCTAGTTATTTTTTGGTGCTCAGGCTTTAGTTCTTTTTGGTTGCTCCGGTAGTTATTTTCTGGTCGCCAGGTTAGTTAATTCTTGGATGTTCAGACTCGTTATTTTCGGGTCATTTAGAGTAGGTACTAGTAGAGTAGTAGTTAATCAAGCTAGTTATTCTGATTGGCAGGTATTTATGTTTGGGTTGTTACGGAGCCATATAAGCCAGAAATCTTTTCTTCGGTCCCTCCAGACCAATTTAAGTCCTTTCAATAGGGATGAGCATGTATTAGCCAGATTAATTTCAGGACTGTGATGTATATATGTCAAAATTTTCAGGGCTGGTAGTTGGGCAGGGAAATGTTGTCCTTTTATCCTCACAGCTAATGCCCACAAACTCTGACCTATTTTCAACCCCAATTGTCATGTCAGGCAAGTCTACTGGGATCCCTTTGAAAAACCAGCAAACTTCAGGGGCTTGAAAACTTCACGAGGATTGCTTGTAGAGGACTGGTAGTAGTTGCAACTAGCATCTCTTCCCAAATGGATGATGCTGCTCATTTTCAATATTTTTTTTATCCAAATAAGTGTAGCATTGTTAAGTGGCCTACTGGAGATGGCCTCTGAGGCGGCATGTGAACCATGAGAAAAAAGAGACTGGGCCGGTTTAATCCTTCAATCTTAAGTGTAAAGCACTCCAAAGACTTTTAACCAAACGGAGTTCTTCAATGCATTGTACCTAGCGTAAATTGCCACCAGTTTATAAAGAAGTGCACTTAAATAACTGGTGATTTACACCTTTTAAAAAACCTATTTTCTGTGGCATGCGGTAATTATAAGCCTTGTTTCATTCATTACACGGCAGTTCTCAATCATGGGAAGTGGGAGTATACTCAACAATAGCACTTGGTAATGTAAGGTGTTACATTAACACTAGCAAATAAATTACTGTTATATTTTCTCTTTAAATCATACCCCGAACTTTATCCACATATGTCAGCACAATAATTAGACAATCTTACAAAGGGCTCACAAACTCGTCGTTTGAAAACTTCTAATTGATCCAAATATGCCATGTTGTCAAAAACCAATTTACTCACTGCAATCGCCACTGGCACGAGAATACACAACTGTATGTGTTTTAAGTGCTCATAAATTGTCTGGAATTCATACAAATTGGTATTCCATTTATCTTAGTTTGACATATTTCAGGACTATCCAACCCCAACCCCCAAGAGTCTATGTGATATTCTAATGTCAATCCTGACCCTGAGATATTAATATCTAAAAATCCCTATTTCTTTCTTCGTGTTAACAATACTAATTTGTTTGGGACTAAAAATAAGTTGGGCGACCACAAAATAACTAGCCTTGGGACCACCCAAGAAATAGAGAAATAACTAGCCTGAGGACCAGAAAATAACTAGCCTAGCTTGCCAGAAATAACTGCTTGAGCCCAACAAGAAATAACTAGCCTGAGGAACCAGAAAAAAACTAGCCTGAGCAACCAAGAACTTACTCCACGGGACAAAACATTAGTCTCCCATGGGACAAAAAATTAGTCTCCCAAATGACCAAAAGTTAAAATCCCATGGGACCAATTAAAATAAATAGCCTGAGGGTCCAAAAAATAACTAGCTTTAGCGGCCAGAAAATAACTAGCCTCAATGGGGACGACTCTAGAGTTTCTGAATTAACAGCCTGAGAGCTAACTAGCCAAAATATCCAATACCCGTGACGGGGCACACTAGCGTATGGCTCGAGCGGCTGACAACAGGATTAGTGGGTTTGGTGAGGGACCGGAACCCACCAGTTGCAACCTTAGGAGTCTGAATGAAAGCAAAAAGCGGTTGCGACTGCTTAAACTTTAAGACTGGTTTATTAACAATTATAGCTACAGCTTCATCACTACACACTTCGGTGTCCCAGCAAAATTATGAAAAAGTAAAAGTACCGAAAACGTGTTTACTCCACTTTCAAACTCGCCTTAAACTACTACTTCGCTACAGAAGTTCTACAACTATGTTGAAGGCCTCTAGTAATGTTGAGAAAAATTCCTAAGTTTTTTAGGTCAAATTGAAAATTTTGCCAGGGCGCCCGCGCTACCCGATGGGGAGCATTCCGTGATAAGCATGATAATGGTTTGAGCTTTAGCATCTCAGGCATCACTACAATTTACACAAGAGGAGTGTATATACAATTACATTTCAAACTAAGGACATTATATAATGAAAACCACTTGACCCTGCCTAGAACTCTCTTTCGTGCACTGGTATACCAGTACACGACGCTATTTGTGGACACCCTACAATCTGATGCTATCCCGGGGCACGACCACCTCCAATGCCCGGCGTGTGTGACATGACAATGCTATTCTCTAGGCACGACCACCCTCAATGCATCGGTGTATGGCGCTGCTGGCTCTGGGACGACCACATTAAATCCCGGCGAGTGACGCTCTCTCTAGGCACGACCACCATCAAGCCTCGGAGGTGGCGCTGCGGTTTACTTGGCGATGATAAGTGGGTCAGTGTTTCCATGGGGACTTAACACAAGGGGAATATTTAATAGTTCTTTAAACCTGGAGTGGTTGTGAAAATCACCCACTCTTTCCTTGACTAGTACATACCAGTTCCGAAATCTGCTGTTGCCATCCCCCATATACTACTGTGATGGAGTGATCGACCGCAACACTCCCTACAGCTCAATCAACCTCATGTAGTACACTACCTACCCTCCTTATAACTATCCCTACATATGGACTACCGATACTAGTAGTTTGGTGAAGGGTGTGCATGGTGAGAGTGTTGATAAGGTGTGCAGTAAGAGTGTTGTAAGTGGGCATTGTGTGTGTTTGAGGGGGTATATGTGTGCGGTTTGTGTGAAAGTACGAGGGTGTGATGTGGGGGTGTGGGAGTCTGAGGTGGTAGTGTGGGGTGTGTGGGTGTAGGAGGGTGGGTATGTGTGGGTGTGTGGAAGTATGAAGGGTGTGTTGTGATGGTGGGTGGTGGAAGGATGAGGTGTTGTAGGTGTGCGGGGGAAATGTGTGAGGGTAATGTGTGTGTCTGTGTGGATGATGAGGGTTGTGTGTCGGTGTGGGTGTTTGTGAAAGTATGAGGGGGTGTAGGTGGGGTGTGGGATGATGGGTGTGTGGGGTGGTGGAATGTGAGGTGTGT
>JAMKCH010063056.1:0-48238 GCA_023653785.1 Ophioderma brevispina
CCAGACATCCGTCGTAGCGTAGCGAGCATGCAAGAGCGTTGCTGCCAAGTATCTGAACCACCCTATGTCTGGACAGATACCTGCTGCCAACTGCCATAAATCCAGAGAGAGTTTCTTAAGCAAAGTCCAACCTCTTGAAACAGTCTCTAAGGAGGTCAAGAGAGTTGCCTTGTGGAAAGAAAGACTTGCCATCAACCAAGTAATATCTATCGTTATTGAACCTTGTGAGCATCTCCCACCTGGAGCTGACTCCTTATGAGCTGAATCGCAATGTCTCAACAGATTGAGAACCAGATTTGGCTGATCTAAGGTTTCCTTGCAGAAGTGGGCTATCTGGAGGAAGCAGATCAGGACACTACCTGTGGTTGTGAAACAGCACCACAGACATTGGAACATCTCTTGGTCTGCCAACTGCTAGAGCAACAATGCACAAACAAGGACCTGCGTAATTCAGTGAAGCAGCCAGACGTTGTACCCATCTCTGGCTGGATCATATTTGAGAACCACAGTGTTTGGACACGATAAGAAGAAAGAAGTACTTAGGGATAAAAAGTGTTCCAAACGTTCAAGAACCACAAGACATTTCATAATCATGCTAAAAATTCCCAAAGTACTAATGCTTTGTGGGCTTAAATGAGAATTAAAGTCAGGGTTTTTATGTGTTAAGAATATGATTTTTATGAGATCACATGACCCTATTGAGCTGAAATTTCCCAAAATTAACAGGCAAATGTTAGCCCATTTTCACAACAACGGACTACAGGGTGAGTCAAAAAAAAAGTACAACCAAATGAGGGATTTTTTCTGAAGAAACTATAATGAATTTTACAAAATTAATTCTGTGTAAGATACCCTGTTTAATCAGCTTTCACAAGAATTTTAAATTTTTGAAATCGGTCAAGTCATTGGAAGGCTATAGTTATTTTTGTGAAGGTATCTATTTTCAGCACCGAACAAATTTGCACTCCGACTGTATACTTGACACTCATTACTATGCACGTGGGGGGGGGGGGGTGTGGCTTAAACTATATAACACGCGATTTTTCTTTGGCGGGTATGCAAATCCAAGCATGACCTGTCTTACAAAAACATGTAAATTACTTGACATTCAATAAAGATTAAAAACACAATAATTATTGAAACAGTTTAAATGCTTCAAATTGCTCTGTTATGTAGCCCCTCCCGGTGTAGCCCTTTACATGTATTTAGAAGTTTTATTACGTGGAAATCAAGCAAGTTGAAATAATGCTGCAAATTTTGCTTCAGGTGCAAAAACTAATTTCATCAAATAAAATTTTGAAATTTGGCATTTTACAGTTCTTACCAGTGATATAACCAGACAATTCCATTTGGGGAGGGGCCAGGCGAGAGAGAAGAGAAGAAACCATGTAGTTTGTGGGCATCACTAAAATACATTTTGCAAAGGTGAACACAGTCAACTTTGAATATTATCATTACTTTTCCTGATCTCTGGGCCAAGAAGGTGCAAGGATTTTGAGTAGCAAATCCTGCCCCAACCCGTCTCATCCATCACTCATGGGTTTATGCCCACTGGGGTACCGAACTTTAGTCCAAATGTGTAATTAATGGAGGATATGCTGCAAACCCCAAAGCTGAACGTAAAACCAAGAATACTCTTGAGGTTATACGAGCGTGTAACTTGTTCGGTCTTTCACATCGGGTACTTTCACTTCCGCACCTGTAACTTTTGAACGCATGAGTCTATTTTAAAGCTGTAAATTTTCTATGATAGCTAATAAAACAGTTTATGTCTTTCAGGAAGAAAATATTTGAATAGCACAGAGGGTTTTCCATAAAAAATCAATCAATTTGGTTGTACTTTTTTTTTACTCACCCTGTACATCAACAATGGATTACATCCACAACAGACTACTCCACCACAGACTACATCAACAACAAGACGACATCCTACAAGCAGACTACATCAACAACAGACATCATCAACAACAGTCTACAACACCATCATACTACAACACCAAAAGACAAAGTGGATACTATGTGGTCTCCTGCCCTAAGGCAGGCAAATTAAAACGGGACAGTTGCTATGTGAAGGACGTGACGATGATATGCATGATGGTTTTAAACACCACGCTGTTGTTATGCTGTGCTATAAAAGCCCCACCGGATGGACTGCATGCTGTGACATGTACAGCCATTCGTGCTATATGGAAGCGGTGCCTGTCGTGGTTCAAAATCAGTCTGTACTGCGTATGCTTGTGCAGATACCCCGTTAGAATATATATGCATTATTTAACTTTGGGGTCACGCATGGTAGGATCCAGGAATGGTCATATAGTTGCACAGTTTTTTTTTTTCTTGAGAGTGAGAATCAAAACACTACATACTTTTAAGAGATTACCTCTTCGACCTAATTAGTGCACCTCCACGAATAAGCACACCATACAGAACGCCGCCCAACATCAAATAAGGTCTTATCTGACCATTTTTACTTTTTTGAGATATTTTGCATATGTACTTATAATCTATGGTCTATACATGCACAAAAGTTACAATCTGAAAGTGACCAATTAGTGAAATATTAATTAAGAATTCGATCATTAAGCCTCAAATCTGCATATCCGATTTCACATACTGTCTTGTGTTTCATTTACACGTAATTACAATAGGCTTATAATTAACGTTGTTCGTAAAACAAGACGTTTACGCTTTTCACATAAAGATATAGTGAGTCGATCCTGCTCGTGCTGTCGTGAAAATTGTTTTTCACATAGTGATCTATCTGAACGTATTGAATATAACGGTGTGAAATTAGCTCTATGTTAAAATACGACTTTTTTTTGCGTTTCACATACAGATGATTCCTTTGATAGCTTTATATTAGGAATATAATTCACTTTCCAAAACTCAGCAAGGTTAAACTTCAGAATGTTTTCTTCATAATGCAAAATTAAAAAGTTAAATTGTAATGTTTAATTCCATAGTTAAAATGAAATCTCCCGGTAGAATTTCCATGGCGATTTTCTCAAAAACAGCATTTCATCAGACAAGACAGTATTATGTGATGTGGGCGACGAGAATATTAAAAGTGACTTCTCTTTAAGTGCCTCTTTCAATGCAACTGATTTGGCAAAAAAAAATAAATAATCATATGAAACTTTGGGTTTCACAGTACAAATCGGAATACGGCCTACTGGAGCTGAGGAGGAAGTAATGAGAAAAAATAGAATACGGAATTCAGGCCGTGAGTTGAGAGTTTCAGCTTTTTAGTGATTTCAGCTTTTATGCTTCCAAAAAAAAAGTCAAAATTTAGACTTGTGTTCCCTTTCAGCCTGTTTTTGACATCGTACACGTTTTACAATTAGATTTCCTTTTTTTTTGGCTCTTTTTTCAAAAAAACCCGCCACACACAGGTTTGGGAAGAGGGAAAACAGGAGGAAGGGTTATTAGAAAAGGGAGACAGAAAACTGTTGAGGATATGGGTTGCAGTTGGCAAAATTTACAAGGAGGGAGACATACCAACGGTACGGGAAAGACTGATCATTTTGTTTTGATTTCACACAGTTTTAATTGTATTGAATGCTGGTTTCAGTGATCGCTCCCATTTTCTCAGCTTAGTTCTTTGATAAGAGCAAAATCAGGTGGTTTCACTTAGTATTTTAGTTATCAGCTCATCAGATTCTGAATCGCAACTCGCCTTAGCACCACTATAGCACAATTGATATTCAGTGAGGCACCCTGGGTGAAAATCACAAATTTTCTGCAAAAAAAAAATCATCAGTTTTGGGTCAAAATTGGTTAAAAATACATTTTTGATTATTTTGCCCCCCCCCCAAATTTCACGTTTTCTTTACCAAAATTCACTTTTCCCCGTTTTGCCCCCCCACAGAGAAAGAGGTCTGGCGCCGCACTGATGAAGTTATCTTTAGGTGTTTGCTGCATAGTTGTGTATTCTGTCATACAGGCCTTACAATGTTGTGCTGATAGAAGTGAGATTATGGTAGAATGTAGTCAAGAAAATGTTCATTACTCCTCTTTGCCCCACCCACCCTCACTGCCTCTTTCCTCTCCGCCTCTTCACTCACTCACGCACTCACTCAATCACTCACTCACTCACGCTCACTCACACTCATCACTCACTCACTCACTCACACACACACACAACACACACACACACAACACACACCACACCCTCAACACACACACTGTCCAGATGCTCTGTTCAAATTCCCAGTGGCATAACCAGACCTTGCAAATGGGGACGCAGGAGGACGGGGTGCCAAGGCATTTTCTGAGGGGGGCGAAAATTTGGGTCATTCTCCATAGACACGGTACAACAAGGTCGTTCAGTGGGGGTTGGCGCGGGGGGGAAAGGGGTTCGGAGAGTGACGAGCCTCCCACCACCCCACACCCACCACCCCGAAATGTCCTCAAGTATATAAGTGTGATGTGAACAAAAACTCGTATTCCATTTTCTTATTGAAAATGCAGGACTTGTTTGTGAAACATGGAGGGAGGAAAATTACAAGAAGGTGAGAAAGTTTAAAATCTACTGGACCACAGGTGACAGTTAAAACAAAACCAAAATCCAATATATCTCAGCCAAAAAATTTGGTGCTAACGCCAGGCCCATGGGCTTCACAGTTGCTATCACAGATTGGATTACGGTTACCTGTAGTGGTAAGATTATTAAGAGCTCTACAACAAAATTATATTATTAACCACATAATCAGCCTTCTTTGTATAACCCACTGGTTTGTATAACCCCCACTCTTGCATTGTCTGTCAATCCCAACGAGCTTGAATAAATTAGAGCGCGGACTGTTGGCAGGGTTATTGCCAGTTTGTTTACAAACTAACCTAAACTTCATGCTCTGAAATAAGGCAAAATAGAAGACGTCACCAAAGTGACTATTATTTTTAGAAAAATGTACTTATTTGTTCACAGGAAATCGTGTCGAACTTGGGTAAATAATATATATTTTTATTACAATTTCAATAAACAATCCTCATATAACCATGTTTTCATTGAAGTGAATGAAGCGGAAAACAAGCTAAATCAAATGAATTCATTCAGGAAAGTGTTGCCAATTTTGGTGCCCATGAAGCCAGTTTTTGGGCACCAAAATAGAGAACACTTTCCTGAATGAATTTGCTGAATTCAGTGATTTTTTGTTTTGTGGTCAATACTTCAGTTATGTAACGAAACAACAAGGTCTGAAACACGCTAAAACTTACAGAATTGTTTAGTTAATCTTATCAAGCCCGCCAAATCATACGTGGGCTCTCAGTTTTTCTTGTTACTTGACACTTCGGAAGGGGATTTTAGTGTACGATTGCTGGTGGTAATGTGTTAGCAAACGGCAACGTTGAAATTAAGATGGCGATGCATCGATGACCTGGCAGCAGAAGACTAGACATATGTCGATCAAAAATTCCACCTTTTGCAGCAATTTCGACATAACACCCTCGCCTATTTTTTGTTCTGACGATATTCCGCTACCTTTCTGTAAGGTTAGTTTCATGTAAAATGGTAGTTTACCTCACCGATATCCAGTGGTCACAACGCCGGCTTCATAAAATCAGATCGTGATGCAGACGATGTAAGTGTGACGTCATGGCTCGCTGAGTCGGCTTCATTTTCTCACTGAGCAGGGTGCTCTAATTATTCAAGCTCGTTGGTCAATTCAACCTAACCAATTCTTCATATGAGTACATTATTTGGAGAGTACTTGCTTGAGGAAGCCTCAGAGTACTAGACTGATTGAAACCACACAAAGGTACGTACAGACTATCTAAAATATGTCACTAGGATATGGAGTCTGATGTGTTTATCATGTTTTACAAAAAGTGTGATTGGTTTAGATCAAAGGTCCACCCATTCGGGGGGGGGGGGGGGGGAGGGGAATTGTATTCAAGAGGTGGATATGATCGTGAACATGGACTCCGAAAATGCACCCTAAACAAGTATTCCACCGACTAAAAAAAATCCATAAAAAACATATTTTTGTCTGTTTTGCTACCATAAACAAGTCTTTTGTCAGTTTTTGCTGACCTGAAAAAGTAAGCAAGCATGTGGTGATAATAACTCTAGTATACGAGATTGGCTCGTGTGGCTTTAATTCCAAATACAAGATTTGAGATTTTGATCTCGCGTACATCACAATTTCGGGGTTATCATAAAAAAATACCCTTTTCAAATTTTTGCTGTTTTGGACACCCTTAATAAGGTACGCGGCGTACATCACCTGTGCGAAAAAAGAGACCCTTTTTACGCATTTTCTTGTTCACGCATCATAATCCACCTTTTGAAACAAGGCCCCCCCCCCACCCCCCCCCCCCCCCCCCCACCCCCCCCGGGATCCATTACTGGGTAATAGATGATTAGTGTGTGCAGAAATAGCTATGTTTTTAAGTTGAATATTTGAACAGAAAACGGTTGCGTTTATACTGAATAATGCATATCACGTTAGTATGCTCCCCTATTTCGCTAGAGATGGCAATGTACAGACTTTAGCTCTTGGATTGAAATAGTGTGTTCAAGAGGGATGCAATTATTAAAGGTGCAACGAGAGATTTCAAATAACAGGTGTCCCGAAAAAATTTGAAAATTCTGATTTGCACTGCTGTAAGCTGTATATCAAAACATATCCCCATCTGTGAGATTAAGCTGAAAATTGTTTCTTTGGTAAGGGGCAAAAATTGTGAAATTTTCTATTTTGTATAGAATACACAAGTCAGCCTAATTTTTCTATATAAAATATAAGCATATACAAATCAATCACCTTTTGTTACTTTTATGTGTGCGCATGCGCGGAGTGTATATTCGACAACAAGATCGCCTCTGTTTCTCCTATTTTTTCCACCATGTATAGGATATTTAAGACTACATACTTGTGACGTGTGTTGGTTTTTACCTCCAAGCACATTCTGATCTATGAACTGACTCCAACAAGATGGAGGAAGTGATATTTACTCGCCTTTTTACCACCTTAGTGCAGGTCTTCAACGAAGAACAAAATGGCGTCCACCATGCAGTGTTAGCTCTTGCGAAACACGGCCGTTTAGTGGTTTAGGGGGTGGTGGTTTGTGGCGGGAACCCATTGTCTTTCATCATGAGGGTCAGGGTGTCCGTGAGTATGTTATTATCCTCTGTGGTATGTGAAGATGACACCTAAAACCACCACCCTTTTGCTGCTCAAAACAGTAACTCAGCCATGTAATGAACATCATGCTTTAACAACATGCTTGAGAGCATGACAAATGTGGATACCACACCAATATTGTGGTCCCGCCCTGGATTGGAACTCAGACATGATAGGAGAACTCATACAGACTCATACAAGGATTATAGAGACGTAATCAAACTATATTCCTTCAGAATTGTTCACTAACCTTCGATCTGCACCAGTGAAACAACCCACAACCAAAAGCTTTGTCTGGTAACCAGGCAATCCACATAAATCTTGGTAACTTTAGTTTTTTCCCAGCAAATTTTGCAATGGCTACTTGGGTAAATACAAAGATCTTAAAAGTGGTAATTTTAGGAAAAAGTGCTGACATACCGTTTTTAATATAGATTATTCAAGCAGGCGATACTGAGACGAACCCCGGTCCAGATTTTCCATGCAAATAATGTCAGGGAGAAGTTCACCTGGAGTAGATTGTCAGTACAATGGCGATTCATGTGATCAATGGTTCCATGCAGATTGCATGAAAAATGACTACTGATATTTATCATGCTCTTGAGGAAGTGATATAAGCCTGGTAGCTGTGAACTGTGGTTGCAATTTTTGCAATCCCGCTCGCTTGTTTACTCAAGCTCTCACCATCTTATTCCAACATTTCAGTACATACAATCCATAAGTACTGATGATGATTTAGGCCTTACATCACCAGTCGTCAGCATCATCCCCAATATACAAACACAACAAATATACACACTGGAGGAAAAATACAAAAGTGTCTCCAAAACCTAAAGTTTAATAATGTTGTAACCAATCAAATGAAAGTCATTAATCACCTTCAAAGTGTGAAAATAAGGCTGTGCTGAAATGGCCATCTGTCTTACATTGACACCCATAAACCTGATGTACTTATTGTACAGAATCGTGGTTATCATCTGGATAAGTAACAGTGAGATATTTTACCAACCCATTACTCTGTGATAAGAAAAGACGGCCTCCAGTAAGATGGCAAAGTCCGCTGGGGGATATTTTATTTGCCATCACTGACCTATTTTGGCACATCGTGCCGATCTCCTTTGATTGTGACATCCTCTGGGGCAACTTGAGTTAGTTAACACTAAATCCATCGCTCATCGCTGCTTTTTATAGACCACCAGACTCGGGCACCTATAGTGTTGACCTCATGTCAGTCAGTCCTTGTCCAAAATCAAACTGTCCAAGGGTACCCGCATTTGGTTAGCGGGTGACTTTAATCTTTCCCATATTGAATGATGGGACCCCATCATTTTGCCCACAATGTCCGAAAACAGGGCTGTGTCATCAGCTTATTGATATCACAATGATTTCGGACTGACCAAGTGGTGAGATATCCTACTAGAGGGATAAAACCATTTTTGGATTATTTTTTACCCTCAACTCCATCCCTTGTTGAAAAATCTGTTGTACCAATGTATGAAAAGCACCACATGGCATTCTGTGATTACCATTAATACCAAGCCAATCTGTTAAGAACAAGCCAGGAAAATATTTTTATATCACAGAGCCAACTGGGGCTAGGTAAAAGAAGACTTGTCAGATTTAGCTAGATTTCAAAGAATGATTGCGGCAGACGCTAACAACCCATATGAGTTGTGGATGGATTTTAAGAACAGAATCCACAAGAGGATGGATTCAAAACGTCCCATCACGTTTTGGCCTCAGGTTAGAAAAATTGCCTTGGTCACCACAAAATTAGCGTGCCCTGAGACATAAACAAAACCTTTATAGAGCAAAGGCTAACTGATACCACGAAGATTGGGAGTTTTCCGATCTCTTAGAAAACATGTAATCGGATGACAAGGATTAATTACAGAAAATCATCAGAGATGTTTTGTGCCATTCCAACAAAAAATTTTTGGTCACTTGATTAGAAGTCCTTAATAGAGACGCTTTTGGTATATCACACTAAAAACACAAGTCGTTTGTTTAACGACAATCAAAAAAAGCACAGTATTGCATTGGTCAATTGAGTCCGTAGTCACACAGGATTAATACAAAAACTTCCAACCATGGAATTCCCTTGTTTTCCCTCCTAGGCCTGAATTGACATTTCGACTGACGGCGTGGAAAGCTCTTGACGGACCTTGACGTGACAAGCACTGAACCTGACGACTTAAACCCTTTTTTATTACAACCCTCTCGTGATTCCTGAAGATGGGGGCGTGCTTGAAAATCGCCCCGGCACTGAACCCACCACTTTAGTAGGTGTTGCTCTGAACAGGCAATCTGACTGAGATTGGAGATTTGCTAATATATCTCCCCATCTTCAAGAAAGGGGATCGCACAACACCTGCTAACTATAGACGCGGTGTTTCCCTTACGTCTATAGGTTGCAAGGTTATGGAACATGTTATTCATTCAAATATCATTCGCCATCTTGAGCCATCACAATATTCTAACCTACCAACAAAATGGCATTCGCCGTAATTTTCGGTCGTGCATGTCCCAACTCATACTGACGACACATGAACTTCGCTAGTCTCTCGACAAAGAACGACAGACCTAACTAATCATCATGGACTTCATCAAGGCCTTTGATGTGGTGCCACGCAAAAGGCTTATGATAAGCTTGACCACTCGGAATGATATGACCTTTACTGACTGGATTTTCCAACTTCTCTAATGCCAGAACAGCAGGGTTGTTGTTGGAGTTTTATCATTCGGCTGTGTACGTGTCCAATCCGGCGTTCCGCAGGGCACAGTACTCGGTCCGTTGCTCTTTTACTTATATCAAATGACCTCACCTGACAATATCACCTCCACGGTTAGACTTTTCGCCGACGACTGTGTTATCTACCGGACTATTACAAACGCACTGACGCTGACGAGTTACAAGCGGACCTTGACCGGCTTACAGAGTGGGAACAGAAATGGCATGAAGTTAACCCGAAAAGTGCTTTGTTCCTAAAATTTTCAACACTGATGCACCCAATCCCAAGAAACACATATATTCTACGGCAAACACTATCCTTCAACTACAATTCTCATTCTTACTTAGGAGTTGAGATCTCTAATGATCTACCATGAACAAACACCATCATACCTTGCAGAAGGGTAATAAGATCATTGGGTTTACAGAAGGAACTTACACCATGTTCAGAGGCCATAAAAGATCTTGCTTACCCCGCTCTCTGGTGATACCCTCCTTAGAATATAGCTCGGCGGTTTGGGGACCCCTACACCAGGAACTGCTTACCAACTTGAAGCAGTTCAAACAGGAGATCCAAATCCTCTTTGTCAGAATACCATATGACAAAGACCCGGTAAGACATGCTCAAGGACTCCAAACTTGGCCGACCTTGCCCAAAGGCAACAATATTGCAGATTTCCATCTTCCACAAGTCACATCAGTTACCTTTCCAGGTCCCATCTGAACACCTACGCCCTTTCCAGCGATTTACAAGAAGATCACACATCCAAGCTTACATGAAATCGCATACATCGAAAGACTGCTTCAAGTATTCCTTTATACCCAGAACACTCAAGGTGGAACACCTGACAGAATCCATCGTTACCATAGAAGACCAAGTATTCAATCACTAATCAGTAATGGCAGTAAATAACTCAGTGCGCACACACACTACCGGTTTTTCCTTTCCCCCCTAGTTTGAACTATGTATGCAGACAAGACAAAAAATCACTAGATATCACAGAAATATGGATTACTTGAAATCCTATTTTGCCCCTTTAAATGAAAAAAGGAATGATTAAAATATGGTTTTGACAAATAATTAGGTCGATAAAATGCCAACATTATTACATATTTCTAAATAAGAATGAGACTAAAAGATGAGATTTTTTTTTGAACGCTCTTAAATAGTGTCACAATAGATGGGCATCCATGATTCTATATCGTAGTTAGCCAACTCCACCACTCAAATATTGGATGCCTATCCATTATGACACCATCAAGCTGGCCAAAACAAATCAAGACTATCAATTGAGACTATCAATTTTACATCGCAAACAACACAAAATCTTGTATTTGTCAGCGGTTGAACATATCACTGTGTGCAACGGCAATGAGAAGATTCCATCATGGACGCCAAATTTCCCGTATTTTGCAGACATCACATTCACACATTACAGATGGTGGCAGTGTATCCCTTCCTAGCCATGAAAATCCAGAACTCATGGTGGTATGATATTAAAGGTGCGGTTTCCGCTCGTCTGTGTTACCCCTAATTTACCCGTGAGTAGTATCGATTGTGTTATCAGATGAAAGGCCATATTTTTTCATTGTCCAGGGTCCTGAATTGACCCTCCAATCCGTTTGTCATTTATTTCCCAGATATAAACAAAAAAACGCTGTTTTAAAATGGTTAAGCAATCAATTTAGCTCAGTATTGAATGGGCTTTGTGACATGCATTATTGCACTACCATCAAAACCGCAGTTTTTGTTTCTCCCAGTACTTATGGGGTGTATGTACAAGTGACAGGCTCTCATATCAATAGAGAACACACATCATATAACCGAAACAAGCACATTTAACAAGTTTTGGTGTCTTTTTTCTTCCTCAGGTTTGAAAGAATCAGCGTTTGCTACTGGAGAGAGAGGCTACCCGGGCTTGTTTTGCCAACTTTCGGTGTTTTAGACGTCTCTATACAATCAAAAAAGAGTGTTGATGGCTGTGTATGGACTTCCTCCTATTGATGAATATCCTGTATGATGAAGGTACATCAATATTGTTGTTCTTCTTCTTAGCGATCCACAAGTCATTTTAATGGCTTGTGGTGGTGTCAGGATTTTATTCAACTGAGCAAGCTGATCCGGGGCCGTGTGTATCCATATCCGGACGCTCCTAACATGGCCTTTTTTGAGACTGGGCGGATTGAGAACAGTCAGGGGTAACACCCTACTCTTATTCACCACTGACTGCGATGTACATGTTCTTGTGACTCTCTGTACACGGGACCTATGGCTTAACATCCCCTCTGAAGGACGGGATACTTTCATGTTCATTTGCCCATCCAGTGAACCATGGAGGAGAGCAGTAGTTCTGTATTTAATCATAGCTCGTATCGATTAAACCCAGATTGAGCACGCCGAATAAATCCAGCAAGTGACCCCACCGTGATTCGAACCCATGATGTTTAAGCCTATAATATATAGGCTATTGTCATCCCTAAGCAAATTAGAGTAGTAAACTCAAATTCCTCTCATGAACTAGCCTCTCATGTCTTGTCCAATTCTTTTGAAACTCGCGGTATGCAAAATGACATTTCTTGAAAAGTTATGTTTGTGATTTTTTGAAAATTCTGTCAGATGTGAGTTTTGGCATTTTTTCGGCCTTTTGTGTTTTGGGCATGAATTGTGGTGGTAAGCAAAGATTAGCTGAATTGTCTGTTGTCCTACAAGTCGCGTAGATGCTGCTGTGTGAAAGCTGAAAGCCATGCATTACAATGCTGGCCTAGAGAGGCATTGCATTTGTAGCCTGTCTGATTACTACCCTTCCTCATTAAAATTTGTGCTTATCTAGGTGATCATACTTATGTTATCAACTTCAATTAGCACTCTCAAATAACAATGGTTGTGTCCTTCATTTGGAACTGCAGTGGCTAGGCTCTATAGTAATATACAAGTTTGTTTTCACGTGACCATACTGGTTCATTTCAACTTTTGCTTCAACTAGCAGTGGTTATATGTTCAAGTTCATTTCATCTTTTTAGGACTCAAGTTGTGGGCGATATTAGCTGAACAATACTTTTGTCAGAATACTTTTCATCTACAAACATCACAGAAACATATTTGTTGTTGTGAAACATTAATAACAAATGTGAATACTCGGTATATAGTGTTTGTCACAAAAACTATGATAGGCCCTTGCCTTAGCTTTTTAATTCAGTTTTATTTTTAATGTGCAAATTGAAATATAGTGTAAAAGACAAATAATAAAACATGGAAGTCTGGTCTTTTAACACTATAGTGATTGTCTATCAAATAAGAAACATAGTTTCTACGAACTATTTCATTTTACACTTGATCTGGAAAAGTTTGTTCTCGCTAAGTGTGTGAATGTTTTTGTGTGGCATGTAACTCTTTGAAGTGTTAACAGAATTAAAAGATAAACAAACACGTTGTCAAAAAAAAATGTAAATTTACAGTAAAATACTGGCAGCAATTCTGCCAACAAAATTACCGTACCAAAAGTACAGTATACTGTAAAATTAATTTTAATCAAAACATCTAAACACTAATATTGGTGATTTTAGAAGAGATGTCATGTGTGTGGAGAATAAAAAAGCACTGACGAACACCCTAACTTTGTAGGCTATCAACAAATTTTTACGTGCTATCACTGTAAAATTTACAGTTGTTGTAAAATATTTACACAAAATGTAAAATATACAGTAAATTTGAACGAAAAACCTGTGAACCTGAAATTTTACGGGATTATGTTGGCAGAATTCTGCCAGTATTTTCTGTAAAAATTTACGTATTTTTTCCTGTCACTTTTAGTACTTAATTTGTTAATTGAAAATTCATAATTTTGTCTAATAATGTGATGTCATATAATTCGATAAAGGCTCCGCTTTTAAATTGAGTCCATTATAGGCCTGGAAAATGAACATAAAATTACAGTATGTTCTGTATTCCAATTACAGTCAAAACTGTAAGTTTTTTACAGTATTTACTGTAATTACGCTGTAATTTTACAGTGAAAGTTAACAGATTTTGAACACAGAAATAAACAAAAGGATTAAAGTAATAGAGGGCCTGACCTCAGAATCTAAACGTACTTGTGGACTCAATCACATTTAGGGAAAATGTATTATATTGAGAGCTGTTATAACATGATCAAAAGTTGGTGCGGGTTTATTATTTTCCCGTTCGTAGCATGGCATTGTTGAAAAAATCACGTTAGGCTACATTATAACTTGCAAATGCTTACCTCAGGACCCAAGATACTTACATGAAACAAATCTGTCCAAAAAAGTCAAATGTAGTATTGAGGCCTACTCACTCACAAGTACATAAATTTTAAGAAAATTGAAGTTTTGTTTTTTATTGCGAAGAAAACCTGTTATGATATAAAAAGGTATTCAAAGTTGAAAGTTTTCTTAAGATGTTATTTTTCATTCATTTTGACCTAAATTTACATGCATTAGGCCACATGGTAGTCCCAGATAGGCTATTATCTTATTAGGCAGTTTCATTTGTTTGCTTTTTTATTTATGAAGGTCTTGTCCATAAATCAAAAGAAGGATTTTCCCACTGCACTTCATTCTATTCTCAAGTTACCAAAGTATACTGAACTAAAAATATTTTGCTTGACAAACCGGAGTAAACTTTATTAATGCAGTATAGAATGTGTCCCTTTAGGCAGGCTCTGACCCTAGTGGTATTTAATCATGTAGCAGTGTCATATTGAAGTGCAACTTAAAGGGCAACTCTCAGTCATTTGCTAATCAGAAAATCGAAAAAAATCATCAAAAATCAGATTTTTGCATGTCTGTAACAAAGTATAGGTAGTCTAACATACCGTGCAATGATACGACCAAAAGGAACCTAACATGGACAAAATAGGATGTGTAGTCATTAGGTCAGTGCGGAAACTTATATTACACGTAATTGAATTGGAGATTCATATCTTAAAAACTTGCTGTTTTATTGGGTTTCAGTCAAGTAGTGGAAAAAAAGGTAACATATGAGAATTCTACAGGCTTTTCTTCACTTTGAAGCTATTCCTGCAATTTCAAATATTTTGACTCTTCGGATAAATCACTGATGTGTCTTTAATGATGGCACAATAAGCAAAGTGTTTGGCTCTTTAACCTTGCACTGTGTAACTTAAACAGACCAAACTTTCTCTCACTCCAACCAGGCAAAGTGGCCTTACAACACAACTGCTATCTATAGTGTATTGAGTTCATCCCCAGAATGCACCAGTTTGGGACATTTCAACCTCAATAACTGTCATGTGATGCCAGCATGGGATTCCCAAAAAATCCCATTCTTAAGGGGACCTGTCATGCAAGTATTGGTGGCAGCTTTCACGTTACTTTGTGTATTTTTAATAAAGTGATCACCTTTCAGGTTGATTATATCATAAACAAAATTTAGTAAGTGCAATTTCGATTGTAAATAAAATTACTTACCCAGCCTAAAAAATCCGAACGATGTTGAACGCGCCAAACAGCGGGATAAATCTCTCAAACTTCCACATCATGAGCTATCGTTATCAATGAAATTACGGACACAGCTGGGTCAATAAGCAAACACATTACCCGAACAACGTACGCTCCTGGCATTTATTATTGTAATTCACCTACAAACCTTTTTAATACAGTAATTTATATCATTCGGATTTTAGGTGGGGAGATATAAAGGTACTTAAGGAATTTTTGTATGTGTATTGCATCATATATTATAGGCTACTGCAACATTGATGCTCTGGTTTTGGTAAATTTGTGCCACAGGCAAGCCACCTAACCGCTAGGCCACGCTTCTCTAAAAAAAGTATGTTTAAAAAATGTTAGTGTTGTATAGTGCCAGGGGTATCCACTCTTATATTAGTTATGTAATGAGAATATCCATTGATGAATTTTTTCAAGAAATGATGACTGAATGAAATCGTAGCAAGTCTGCTTTTCACGCCAACCTCTCCCCAGTCATTTGCTTTAAGAATTGGTGACGGGAGAAAGATTGGGAACCATAAATGAGAGCCATGATTCTTTGGCTAGGGTCAGTCGATTTGTAGGGGTAGACATAAAGAAAAAGTAGTTGTTTGACTTGTCCTAAACACAGTGTAAACTTGTCAATAAATAAAGCATTCTGTGTGTAGAGGGATTTTCAGCCAATCAGCACCTCTGAAAGAGCACACCCCTGATACATGCATTGTATAATGATATTAACTCAAGGAGTACTATTTGAACCTCATTATTAAAAATGTGAATTCTTTTGTAAACCTTTTCATATTTTTTTAAGTTGGATATGTCAGCTATACAATAGTACTACTCTCATATGGCCGACCGTTACCCAATTTTGCGACTGTTGATAAGAAAATTGACTTCCTGTTTGTTGGTGTGTCTAATTTGAATAAACAGTGTGTGCAGTATTGTACATTACAGTGTGTGGGTATATTTACTCACCCATTGTGTCCTGCTTCAGATAGCATGACCAGATATTGATGTTGTTATACCCACTGTGCACAAGGTCAGTTAGTTATTGACCTATCTATTAAATCATGTGTTTTATTGTTTTAAACAAAGACCAAAATAATTTTATGTGCTGGCATCTCAATGTGCATTTTAAAAATTTAATTTCCTTCTTTTTTGGTGTTTAAATTTTTATGAATTTTGATGTTAAATATAATGGGTGATAAAATCGTCCTACTTGTGGTAGATGTACGAGCCGCCTGAAAATTATTTATTGAGAAGAATTTACACTATCGAGTTACACTGTGCTCAAAAATTTTTATATAACAAAAATGCTCAAACTTGTTACCTCCCCCCACCCCACCCCCTGCCAAAAAGGGGCACGGGGGGGTTGTGATAGAAGATTCTTTTGTGTGGGTTGTCGTGTGATGTTCCATTTGTTAGGTTGTTTTTTTTTTCTTGGTAATTAGGTTGGACTTTTTGTATCTCTTGGACAAATACTGTGGGCCAATTGTAGCCAAACTTGATCAGAAGAACCACTGAGCCAAGTTCATATGTGGTGTAGTGTCTTATATTTGTGAATAATGAGCTCATTTGCATATGCGCCCCACCAGTTTACTCCCTGCCAGGGGGATCTTGCAAGTTTTAACTGCCATCCAGTCTAAATTTTTGTAGGCTCTTTCTTTATGGTCCAGGTCTCAGATCCCATAAAAGGATGCTCTCTAACACAGGCTCTTATAATTCATGCTTGGTTGAATTACAGATACCAGATTGCCATAAGTGTTGTACTTTATTGCAGGCATTTCAAACTTGTCCTTTGCGTGATAAGAAGTCTTTCTTGCTGTTGGCAACATGGCAACAGGTACCTCTATGAGTTGGGTACATCTGTAGTGCAGATAGGTTGAGGATTATCTTCCTATTGGTAGGCCAACTTGTCGGCGCATCTCAAGTTGATGTAGTAATCTGTGCCCCACATATCAGATCGGCTATTAGAGCTAGATCATCCGCATAGTCTGCTGAAAAAACCCACCTGGAGTGGTATTTTATAAATCGTTTGTTTACCTAAGGCCGATAATTTGGCTTAATCATTTCAGGTGAGGGCAAATTATATAAAAGCTTACAACCCTGGCAAAATACCATTTGTTATAAATGGTGAGGGTGCTTTTTCAAAATAGCTAAAAATACAAAAAACCTAAAAAATTTTATTATTAAATTTGAAGTCCACTTCATTTATTTTTGTGTCGTATGCAAGAATGCAGAGGCACATCTGGATTACTCTGGTCATATGTCTGTGTGTATTGTGGGTGTGTCTGTGGTCAAAATGTTAACCCTTAATGTTTTGCATGCTGTATGAGTCCGTAAGGGCTACAATGATGTACTTGGTGGAAAGGAGAGGCGGAGTGGGGTGACATGTTGGGACCTCGTGTGACCTTGCGATCTCATGTGAACTTGGCCGGTCAAATGTTAACCCTTAATATATTGCATTGACCATGTGAGTTCAGTAAGGGCTACGATGAATGTAAACTTGGTGGAAAGGAGGGGGCGGGGTGTGGTGAGCATGTTGGTGACTTCATATGACCTTCATGACCTCATGTGACCTTTGTGAATCTGGCCCCATTCACCAACTGCGACGGCAGATGACACTAGCAGTCCGGGGACCGCAATGTATTTTTTCTGCCGTGATTATTATCACAAGGACAAAACACTTCTTTTTGATCATGATTTGTACATCATGGAGACAGACAGGGACTATATCAGATCACGAGACAGAGAGTAGTGCGAAGAATGTAAACAAGAAGATGCTACGAACCTTTCAAAAATTCATCAGGAGCATTGTCCGGTTTTAGAGACACACCAGCCATAGTGGAATCCTGTCTATATACAGTGAGGCCTTTTGTTGTTCCTAACTATATTTTGTCTGTTCGAAGTATAACGGAGATGCATGCATGATCGTGCTGCATTGCAGGTGCATTGGGCTGGTGCTTGGACTTTACACAAGCTCGGTAATTGGTACAATGTTAAGTGGTGCGGAAAGTGTGTAGTCTGTGCCACAGCCGACAAATTATTATCTAATTTAGTAATGCGCGAGAGATTAACGATCAGTCCGTCATAGCGAAGAATGCAAATGAAAACTAAATCTCAAAATATCTCCCGAAAAAACGAAGGGGTATAGGAGATTTTTGCATCAGAGGTGCAAACTATGTTTTTTTAAATATGTACCGTACTTGGGTTGAACCTATAGAAACCTAGCGAGAAAATGAACGTTTTTTGTGGGTACTCGGTGCTCGCAAACAAAGGAAAAGTGAACACGCAATCGCTACGGGCAGCATCCCTTTTCCCACAATGCATTCGGTATTATTCCAGTCTTGAGAATTTCAAACGCTGGTTTCAAATTACGTTCAATTTAGAACACAGGCTATACGTACTTACCGTACAGCCGTAGTACAATGCTACTCCAACGTCTTTTTACTTTGTGAGGTTGGACGAATATAAGATGTCAACGGGTATGGCCGTTCATTGACCCTGGGTCATTAGTGAAGTATTGATGAATTCACAGACTTTTACATATAGAAGGATACCCATATGCACAACATTGGAATGTTGAAATGTTGTTGTGATGTGATGCAAATTTAGGTGCTCTAGTGTAATTTTGGCAAGAAAGAAAATTCATTTAAGCTTTCCACTAACATAGGTGTTAAAGATTCATGATAATCTCTGCAGAAACTTGCAATTTTGTCTTTCTGTAACATGAACGTTCAGACAATTACTAGCCACAGCGGGCCTGTGGGACTATATGATACAAAAATTTGCTCATAAAACACCAAAAAGGCAAGGACAGAATCAACTGGATATTTAGAGAATATAAACCTTTCTCAAGATATCTAGTGAAACTGCCAACAACAAATGTATACACAAAATGAGGCGAAGAATCACAAGTCCAACTTAAAGTGACAGGAGGCAGATTTTGAGGATATTGAATTTACTCTCCCAAATTGCCACTGGATCGATTGTAGACCACCTACCCAAATTGTTTCGAAGGTTTAAGGACAAAACAAGTACAAAAGAAAACGCAAACTTGTTTTGAACTTGCCTGACTATCGTAATTTTCCCCATAGAAACACGTGCTGGATTTCTGTCGTGCACGACTGGGAAAAGATAATAAATCATCATCTTATTAAATAAAGAGGGCGTATCGGATATTCACTTCAGGCTGTGATCTAATACTTGGAAGATTATAAAGTATGCAAAAAAAAATAAACGCGGGTTCGAAAAAAAATTGGGCGGCACGTCTTTCTGGAAATCCCTATGTCCTCTTTAAGAAAACAGCACTGATACAAAAACAAATTCATTAATGCGGCAGTACGGTTTTATCCTATCACCATGTTTTGTGTGTGGACCATTTCATAAAAACTATTTTGAAAGACTTTTAAAAATGTTTTTTTTGTAATATAATTTTTGCTCTATTTTGAGAATGAAGTGGAAAAAAAATTTTAATACTTTTTCTCCACCGGGGAGGTAAGCATACAGTTTTGAGCAATATTTTTAAAAGTGGGTGAGCAATCAAGGTCCAATAGTTGGTGGTCAAAAACTACCACATGCAACATGAGTATCAAATTGGATGGAAGCCAGACGGAAAGTTAAAGGACTTTACTCTTCAATCTGCTATCACTTCTTTTATTTCAGAGATACCCCAGACACTATACCTGTCATAGACAAGCACCCAGTATTTCCAAACATAGCATTTGCTTGTGGAATGTCAGGTAAGTACAAGATCTTAATATTTTAATTTAAATAATCTCTTTCTATGAAGCATGTTATTCAAAAAGATATTCTGAATGTTTAGGGACATTTTGAGATTTTGACATTTTGCAATAAAACTTAAAAGATTTTGTTGAGTGTCATTTGAAAACCATGGGTCAAAAAACTTCCAATACTACTGTTTGTTGCTATCACAGAATGGACAATCCCATTTCCCACCTCAATTACACTGATCTACTTACATGTAAAAAGGGACCCTATCACTGAACTGCCATTTTGAAATATACCTTATACTGAAGGATGACTGGGGAGGTAAAAAACGTTCCTTAAAACATGAAAAGGAAAACCTCTTACCTCATTAATGATGACTTATTTAAAATTTATAGGTAATTAACGGTCCATGGCCCGATCACGAATAGCCTCGTCCCCAGACCAAAAATTTTACGGAAGTGTCAAAATTTTGGTATCAAAGAAAGCTACTTTTTTCTTCATTTACCCTGTGAAATCTTAGGGCTAAAGGATGTTTTGGTGTGGAAGTTATACGCGAAAATGTACTCCTTTTGGTCGCCAATATTAACTTTACACAGGCCCTCTAATGGGCTCACAAAATCACGTTTCTCGCTCTCACATAAAAATGGTTTGAAATATTGAGCGAGGCAAACTTTACAGATGGGGTTTTGGGTGAAGGCCATTCTATAAGATAAAACTTTATATTCTTAAATCGGACAATCCCCTTTAAACATGCAGGTAACTCTTTATCCTCAACACATCTTCCTTCAGTCGGCCTCCCCTACCCTCTGATAATTATGCAGGAATTGACATGACATGCTCACTAAAACATACATACAGGATGGATTACAAGTGTAATACGAGGGGTGATTGATAAGTTCTATGCCTAAGGTAGAAAGAGATATGCTACAAAGTTCAAATTTACACCATCTACAGTTTCATTCTTCAAATGAAAATTCCAGAAGTTTCATGTGTATTGAGAGTTTTGCCGGACCTATTGAAGCAATTACGCCAGAAAATTAAAAAGTTGAGGAGTTCCTTTTTCATCTTTGGGAAGAGATAGTAGTCAGACGGTGCCAAATCGGGTGAATAGGCTGGATGTTCTACCAGATTGAAGCCACACTGATGGATTGCAGTCATGGCTACCATAGACTTACGGACTGCGGCATTGTCATGATGGAAGAGCACCCCCAATGTCCGCTTTCCTCTCCTCAACTTTTTAATTTTCTGGCGTAATTGCTTCAATAGGTCCGGCAAAACCTCAATGGTTGATTACCGGCAAGTTAAAAACTTAGTAGAACAGATATACACATGAAACTTCTGGAATTTTCATTTGAAGAATGAAACTGTAGATGGTGTAAATTTGAACTTTGTAGCATAGCTCTTTCTACCTTAGGCTTAGAACTTATCGATCACCCCTCGTATTTGTGTCTATTTCAGGTGCAGGTTTCAAGTTTGCTCCTCTTGTTGGGAAGATAATGGCCCAATTTGTGAAGGGTGAAGACACAGATTATGACTTGAAAGGTTTCCGCCATGACAGATTTAATCAAGACGGACACACCAAGTCAAAATTGTGACCATTAAGGGTATGACAGCTACCTGACAGAAATGCAAGCAAAGGCAGTGTTCTTGTAAAGTTAAATCAGAGGTTCTTATATGTCAGTATGTATGCTACAGTGCTTTCACCTTCCTCGAGACAATGACATCAGTGTGTTGTGCAGTGGACGCAGCATTAAATCGCGAGCGTTGATTCAAAGTGCTTTCAAACACGCGCGCGCTTATAAAGCAGTGCAAAAATACACATCCAAAACATCTACCTGAACGCTTTGATGTCACTGACTCGAGGAGGGTAAATGGAATATAACGAAGTATACTTGCGTGACTCCATTTCTTATGTTTTGCTTTATTCCATCATGGCTTATATGTCTAATTTTAACCAAGAAAAAGTCAAACAAGTATACCTTTGTTAACTTGTGTGTGTCAATTTCATGACCGTGTTTATCACCCTAGCAGCTTCAGGCAGAGAGGGATTTTGTAGTAGCAGATGCTGTCATAAGTTGCGCAAGTGTGTACTCCACAAACAATACTGTACGGTCCAGATTACTGGACCAATTTTGATACTCACACACCATGCCTGGAAAAATGGGGATTTGGGAAATACTATTACCAGGAAGTTTTAGTTTGGGAGGGAATTTTTGTCCTTTTTTAAACAAATAGAAATCATAAGAATGGAAGGGAAATTTTGCATCTTGGAGGGAAATTTTGCAATCTGGAGGGAAATTTTGCAATCTTGGAGGAAAAATTTAGCTAATTTTGGAGGGAACTTCTGCCAAGTAGAGGGAAATTTGAATTTTACCAGCATGGGAAAAAGACTTGGCCAGGTGTGAGATATAGACCTGTTAGGTCAAAGGTTAAGGCCACATCTGTAAACATTAATGTTTTGTGCTCTTACTTCCTTGAATAATATGAAAGCTCTATGCAACCTAATATTAATCTCCTGTTTTCTCACCCACAGGACAAAGCACTTCAAATCACGTCAAAATAATCGCTGGCCCAAAACCGCCCAGGCCGCAGTGTACACACATTGCATCTTGATGGACTCCTTCAATAACCTTGATACCAGTAAGTGTATATCAGAGGGATCTCACAAATTTTTAACTTGCAGTATTTTCAAAAAGGCCATTGACAATTTGAATCAGATTTTATGTCAAAATTGGACAAAGACATGAGAATTCTTCAATAATATTCATGCAGTGTGAGCAAGTAGCATCGCCCTGTCAAGTGTCCAAAAAGGTTTAAGAATTTCAAGAAGATGCGTTCTTTAACTGGGAAAAGTATCGGGTATTACATTATAAACCTAGGCTATTTATGCGAGTGCTGAAATTTTGCGAAAGACTCAAAAAAACGAGTACCCTCAATAAAAGAGGGTGTGGGAGTTGTTGGTGAGTGCAAAGATATACCTTTGTTTTTGTGCATGGAAAATGTGTACTTGTGTCAAGTTGTGAATTGGTAAAATGCAATTGGAAGAAGGATGTGAATGGAAATTACCCTTGTTTGTGGAAGGGAAAGTTCACACCATGTTCTTCTGAAGACTCTTAAAAAGGTACGCAGTTCTGAGCGTTGTATTTGCCCTGTACAATTAAGGTAGCGTATTCATCTTTTATGTGCTTGATAGGCTCTGTCTGCGTAACAAAAATCTGGTTCAGATCTGCTTGAGTAATGGTTTCAGACGTCAGTGTAGCTAAGAGTTTTAAACAAGTTTCAGTGTACCGAGTACCACTTTAAATGATGTTAATTGTTTGCTAATCTTGAGTAAGAATACCATTTTACCATTAACAGTTAGTCAAAGGTCAGCTGGTAGTTTTAATAATACCTAGCATTTAGGGACGCCATTCACTGTAGTATCATGGGGCTTACAATTATTGTTACGCTGTCACTCGGAAATCATCAGAATCATTTCGCTTCAATTAGGGCGCAGCCGTAGAGTAGCTCCTATCAGCACTTAGATTGTAACATTCCCCTGACAGCTCCCCATTTCACCCCTGGGTAGAGAGAGGCAAGCGAGGTAAAGTGCCTTGCACAAGTGCACAACACGTTGGCCTCAGCGGGACTCGAACCCACAACCTTCAGATCATGGGGTGGCCGTTCTATCCACTGGACCACACGTGCCCTCCCACTGTATTGTGTCTGGGATGGTGGCAAATTCTGACTGAACATTGATAGGCACGTCCATGGGCGTCAATCGGTGGGGATGAAGGGGACACCCCCCCCACATTTTATGGGATCTGGGACACAATATCAAATGTTCTCCCATGATTTGTACTAAGGCAGTTCCAGGGGGGCCGGTTGGGTCCGCCCACCCCCTCATCACCCGTTGAGTCCGCCCACCCCCTCATCATTGAAAAAATCAATGCGACAATGACAAATGACATTGGCAAATACTCTGTAACCCATGAAATTTCTAGAGAAATTATAGACCTGATTTCAGTGCAGGGTCTATTTTGGTTTGAGAAATAATAACACGTTTTGTGATCGTCTGGACCAAATTTAACTTATACTATACCTTGACGGATGAAATGGCTGGCACGTGCACCAAAGACTCGCCAATTCCTATCATATAAAGAAAAAATCATACTTCTCAGAACAAACAGAAATACACTTGTGCCAACTTTGCGCTCTGGTCTTTTCTCCAAACTAGAATTTTAATGATTTAAAACTTAAACTTAGAATTTGATTTAGAATATTTCTCCAGGACCATATGGTCCAGGAGCATGATTTTCGGCCAAATCTCATAGAAGCGCACATCTTTGAAAAGTTTTCTTGTTGACAACACTGCTTATTTTGGTGGGCATATCAATTTTGATGCAACTCTCACCTTTATCCTTTCCGTAGCTTTTGGCACACATGATCCCTGGTTGCTGGCTGCGTTTCATTTGTAAGACCTCCCCCCCCCTTTTTCAGTGGGATCTTTAAGAGTTTGTCTCATGGAAAATTTTTTGTCCTTTGAAATTTCTTTCCCACTCCTCAACTGCCCAACCTCGTGCTGAAGGTCATGTAGTATGTGTTGTTCTTTTCAAGAGCAATAGACCAATTGCACGATCCCCATAATGCATCTCATATTGTACCCATTTCCATCCGGGAACTTGTACCAGAGTTCATGTTTAAAAAAAAATTGTTGTTGTTCGCGTCGCCGAACAGAGCCTAAAATTGCAATGCAAAGTACCTTTTCATGTGAAGTTAATCTTACAAAAATGTAGAAGAATATCAAAGGAACAAAAAACAATCGAGGCACTGGTGTTGAAATTCACGAAAAAAGTGATATTTTCTATCGTAACTGATGTGCCCTACTTGTTACCTGCCGGACGATTACACAACTATAGTGCAACGTCACAAATAGGTTTAAGTTTTCTGGTATTCTCTTTACGCTCTTAACCATATGGTTTTAGCCGACTTGAGGCTGGTACAAGTTCCCAGATGGAAATGGGCACAATACGAGATGCATTATGGGGATCGTGCAAATGGTCTATTACATGTCTCGCTTTGTGAATCCAACAGCTCCTATTGTTGTGAGATAATGTCGAACAGCATTGAAGCTGCTCTTCTGCTGACTCTTTCATCAAAGTTTCAAGTTCATCTTTTCTTAATCTCAGCTGATTGGTGTTTGTTAGTGCAAAATTTAGCTCTGCTTTGGTTATTGTCGTAACTTGATGTAACTGTATTTGGGTTGTATGAACCACCAGCCTGATGACATTTCCTACTTCTCCCTGGATTCTCTGGGTTTTGTTGGATATGTGACAGATTTGATCTTTCCCAACTCTGATACATCCACCTCCATGATCTTTGCCAGGAATGACCCAACAATAGGTCATGGATCTCAACTATTTGTGCTGGAGCAAATTCAACAAAATCATCAAGTTCTTTCCAAGTAATAAGAACAGTTTGTCCAATTTCAAAATCAGATTCTGTCAACATCAAATCCTGCAGGAGTTTTTTTGGAAGACTGGTCCTGCCTTTGGCCATCTTCATATCCCGGCTTTACTATGTAGCTGTTGTCTTGGCACATTTCATGAACGTTCCCTTTGAAAATTTTTGTTCCACTGGTGTAGACAATTATATCACTAAATTTGGACATCTTGCATCTTCTTGTGTGTTCCTGAGTACCAGGCTTTCCTCTTGCCATTCCAACCCTTAGCAGAGTAGGCTGTCTTTGCATCTTGCATAAGTTTCTAATCTTTCCTTTGAGGGAGCCATTTTAATGTCTACACGTTTAGTTGGAATATGAAGACTCTCTGGTCGACACAGTCTGCAGCTCGTTTTGACAGTCAATATGCACGTACAGGTAATATTTACTTGTACTATGTGAGGTAGCAAATACAGTTTAAAATCAAATGTTAAATAGAGTTGTTTGGCCCAAATTTCTAGTTAGGCAATTCTGAAGTCAACTCAGCAAGTGAACCTGCAAATCAGGAAAAAAAAATGTCGCGGTCCTCTCAGTCGGACCGCTTGTGTCGCCTGCCGTCGTGGTTTGTGAATGGTAGGCCTCATATGACCTTTGACCTTGAAATGCGACCTTTGACCTTGACATGTGACCTTTGACCTCGTAAACAAATGAGGGTTTGTGTGTAATATCCATAAACCAAGCTTGGTTTCAATTGAACTTCAGCTTTTCAATTCAGGACAATTTTACATTTTCAGCCTATCTTACAATATGCCTCATATGACCTTTGACCTTGACATGTGACCTTTGATCTCATAAACAAATTTCACACAGTACTCTGTGAAGCGTATGAAATTGTGTTTATGACTCTCACATCAAAATGGATTGAAATATCAGCGCGAAACATTACAGATGAGGTTTTGGGGCGAAGGCCCTTTTATCAAGATGAAAACTTTGGGCCATCACCTCAACTATAAAAATTTGGAAATATTGGGCTTGTTGAAAAATTAGACATCTGTATTCGTGGTTTTGTGGAAGGAATTGTGATGCCTTTTTTGGCCATGTGATGTAACCAAAAACAAAACTAACAACTTTCTTGATTTTTTTTTTGTCAACTTTACTGAGTTGTTTCTGGTACTCAAAGTGCTCTCTTACAACAACTACAAGAGCAGAATTTTGTTTCCAGAAATCTGGCTCTGTCTCTATTTCTTTATTTTATTCCAATCACAAGATTATTTTGTCTTCTACTCTTCTATTTGTTTGCAAATTCTGTACCTTGTAACAAGGATTTCTTTTTGGCATTCAAATCCACTTACAAATGCCTCAAACTGGATTACATTCTCTACTGCTTCTTTATCTAAAGTTGTGGCCTCCTTTTCTATAACATTTGTAGACATAATGTCCTATGTGCTCTCCCTACAGGGCTGGTGCGCAGCACAGGTGTTTGAACCCATGCAAATTGTCTCTTTTATTTAAAGAGCAATTTAAGCAACGGCGACAACATTTTGACAACTGATATAAGTAGGGACATGTAAGAGCTATTACCGCCGCAAAAATCAGAAAAATCCATTGCGGGAATCTTGCCATATAGGCCTACAAAGGTCACAATTTGTATGTTATAGCGCCCTCTATATGTCTATTTCACATAGAAAGACGTGTAAAACTAGATTTTTATGAAAAATCATATTTGCCCGCAATGAAATTTCATCAAATTTACACAGGATGTAGTTAGTGGCACAAATACTCCAAATTAGTTGTCAAAAGTGTGTCGCCGTTGACATTTTTTATTTTATTCTCGTTTTGTCATAATAAATGAGACTTTCAAACAGCTGTGGCAGGATCTAGTGCTGCAATCCGGTCATATAGAGTTACCAGCTCCAGGGAACATGTCAACAGATCATTGGAGGGAGACTGTTGGTGACTGAAAAAGTGCTGTTGGAGATGGGGCAGTGTGTTTCCATCCCCAAAAACCTCCTCCAAAACTTGCAATATTTTTTCTGGATTGTCAGAGACTTCCTTGCCCCTTCCGATAATCTCTTTCCGTGTATCTCCTGCAAGATGATCTTGTATGAAGGCAGCGGTGTCCTTGGTGGTCAAGGATCATAGGGCAATTTGACCGTGGATGTCAACAATCCAATCGCATACAGATAGGTCAGTAGGCTTTGTTGGTTTGCTCTTAAAAATCTCCAAACGCCACCCAGGAGCTATGTAGACAGGTGCATGGTGTTTTGCTGCCTCTTCTACCTTCTTCAACTCAGCTTTTGCCTTATTACAGGTTCTGAAACCTGAAGCATGTTTGTACCTCTAAAATCTATGCAACCACTTCTAACACAGTTCCGATTACATCGGCCCTGTTGAGCCGGTAAACTTGTCCAGTAGCAGAAGGATCGGACTGCATGTATCACTCAAAGCTCTGTCATTATGTGGAGAATGATCTGTGGAAGATTGTGACATGGTTTATCAGATTTTTTCACTACTGCCACCATCTAGAATAATTGAGAATGACAAGCAATTTCCTATTTAATAACTGGCGTCTCTCACTTTAGCCATAGTAGGTTAACACTCCTTAATCAGTAAATATACCATATACATTAAGATGGCTTTTAAGGTCTTATTAATTCAAGTCATATGGTCTTGATATTTTTTTTTTGCAAGAGCAGATCAAATACATATATTTTCTATTTCTGATTTTGATACAATGTAAATGGTCCATCCTTAACTTCAATAATCAATTACAACTCAACAAATCTTTGTCAATCAATGTCACCCACCATATATACCCAGTAAATTCACAAGGAAATTTTTGCTGATTATCATAAAAGCCTGCACCTCTGACATTGCCAAAAAAGTAACAACTGATGTGGTAGCACTTACTACATTGTATACAATTCCAAACATGTGTACCAGTGCAGTACACTTTAAATGTTTTGGCTGAGTGAAATTGTAAATAGATGATTCTACAGCCCAAGAAATTCTTGCATTGACAACGACCAATGTCATGGGGAATGAATAAAATAAATAAATGAATGTTCAAATTACAAATACACTTATACATATAGGTATAGGGAGCGGGTTGGCGTAGCGTATCTTCCCTCGCCTTTCACCAATGAGGTCTCGGGTTTGATCCCCGGCAGGGGCTCGTTTTCGGCGGCTTTATGTGAATTTGGTTTCTCGATCCATACTCGTTTCCGCAGGTTTTCTCTGGGTACACGGTCACCGGTTTCCTCCTGCTTCTAAAATCGAGCTTCTTGGCATAAATCTGTTCCGGTATCATGGTTTCTCTGATGTGCTGAGCGACTTTCATGGCTGCTGCACGGCACCCTGAGCACTTTTATGTGGATGTGTCGCGCGTTAAAAATATTCCAAGTTATTCTTAATTATTATTATGATAGGTATCAATAAATTCAAATTAAACAAGAAAGTCTTTTGAAAAGACAATCATTGTGTTCGTGGCCGTTGATGGGTTGAAAGTACAGGTACATGAAGAAAACGTACTTCATCTGTAGGATTGCACTTGAAACTTAATATTTTTGATGTTGATTTTGAAAGAATTAATTTTTTGGATCAGTCCCCTGTGTATTAGTTGAAAACATAGAAGCACTTTATTATTGTGTACATGTCTTACATGTATGGAACTTATTGGTTTTGGAATATTTTGGCAACTGTTTTTGGTTCTTCTAGGGACCAGGTAACAGATACTATGGTTGGGAAGCTCAGTTAGTTCTCATTTAATTTTCTGGGCTTAATTCAATGGTAGGTTAGAATGAGTTCTTTCAATTGTGGGAGAAAATCTTCATTGTGTCTGGCTCAGGGTTTTCATATCTTGAAAAGCATCCAACAATAGTTCTTTGAGACTTCGTTGGGAAGGACAGTGCACATCATTTACTTTTTCGGCTATTTGGTAGGGTAGGAAAGGAGGTTCTTTCAATGGTGGGAGAAAATCTTCATTTTTTGGTCTGGCTCAGGGTTTTCATCTGAAGCATCCAACAATAGTTCTTTGAGACTTATCGGTTGTTAAGGACTCAGTTCATCATTTACTTTTCGGGCTATTGGTAGGTTAGGAATGAATCTTTCAATTGTGGGAGAAAATCTTCATTGTTGTCTGGCTCAGGGTTTTCATCTGAAACCTCCAACAATAGTTCTTTGAGACAGTCGTTGGGAAGGACTCCATTGTTTCAATCATTTAATTTTTCTGGGCTATTGGGTATGTTGGAATGAGTTCTTCATTTGTGGGGAAAAATCTTCATTGTGTCCTGGCTCAGGTTTTCATCTGAAGCATCCACAATAAGTTCTTGAGACTTCGGTTGGGAAGGACTCTCAGTTCAATCATTAATTTTTTCTGGGCTCTTTGGTAGGTTAGGAATGAATTCTTTTCAAATTGTGGGGAAAAATCTCATTGGTGTCTGGCTCAGGGTTTTCATATGAAGCATCCAATAATAGTTTCTTTGAGAACTCGGTTGTGAAAGCACTCAGTTCAATTTAATTTTTCCTCTGGGCTATTTGGTAGTGGAATGAGTTTTTCAATTGTGGGGAAGAAATCTTCAATTGTGTCTGGCTCAGGGTTTTCATCTGAAGCATCCACCAATAGTTCTTTGAGACTTCGGTTTGGGAAGCACTCAGTTCATGTAATTTTTTCTGGGCTATTTGGTAGGTTAGGAATGAATTCTTTCAATTGTGGGGATGAACATCTCTTCATTGTGTCTGGCTCAGGGGTTTCATCTGAAGCATCCAACAATAGTTCTTTGAGACTTCGTTTTGGAAGCAACTTCAGTTCATTTTAATTTTCTGGTCTATTGGTAGGTTAGAATGTGAGTTCTTCATTGTGGGGAGAAAAATCTCCAATTATGTCTGGCCAGGAGGGTTTTCGTCTGAATCATTCCAACAATAGTTCTTTGGACTTTTTCGGTTGGGAAGCACTCAGTTCATTTAATTTTTCTTCCTGGGCTATTTGGTAGGTTAGGAATGAGTTCTTTCAATTGTGGGAGAAAATCTTCATTGTGTCTGGCTCAGTTTTCATCTGAAGCGATCTAATAATATTTCTGCAATGAAACCTTGTGGAACGTCATTATCCTGGAAGTTGGTGTTCGTGGTGTACCCGAGGCAGTCATCCAGAGGGGGCAAATTTTCAAGTCGTCCCGCCAAGGGGGCAAATTTGTAAATGCGTTTCCGGTGATTTGCTCCAATTAAGTCTGGATTTGACCAAATGCGGGCGTAGTGAGCGAAAATTGCCGAATTTTACTTTTAATTTTTACTTTTTTTATTTTTTGAAATTGGTTGAAATTCCCCGAAAAAGGTGAATAAAAACACAGTTTGGTCCAATATCATCCCGATTTTTCGAGCCAGAGGGGCACCTTGCCCCCCCTGTCGGTACGGCCACTGGTGGTGTTCAGCTCTTCACTTGTTATTGGGTACGTTTGGAGGTATGATAGTTACTGAATATGGTACACATTGGTTAGTTTGAATTCATTGGGGGGGGAGTGCACTCAATGAGGGTACTTTCTTCCTCTTGAAATTGCGCTCCTGGTAGCGGATCACCTGTGATGAATAATCATTGGTTAAATCTGAAAGAGCAAGAGGTAATGATATTTGAAATTGAAGTGAATTGTAATTCTTTTTCATTTCCTAAAAAATTATAATTATTTATTTTTTGATCTTGATCATAAGTTGAATAGTTAGTGCAGTACAGCATAATGTATTGGAATAATAGGCACAGTATGGGGATATAAGTCAAACAATGTGTATGTGTTTCAAAATAAGATCATCATTTTTGAAATTAACTTCGTGCAACGAGAGATTTTGATCATCTATGTAAGGTGTCATTTGAGTGATTCGATATAGATTATAAACTCAAGGAGATTTTTAACCTTGTATTTTTGGTATAGAAATGGTTTTTTTTTTTTTTTAAAACAAGTTAATTTTTGTATGCTAATTCAATAATAAAATAATATGCCGAATTTCCATTTGTTCTTATAGGAAATTAAAAAATCTTACAATTTTTGTACTAAGAAATATTGGCTTAAATCTTTTCAAATGGGGGATATTTTGATAAAAGCTTTAGGCAAGTGCAAAATTAGATTTTTAAACTTTTTTTATGGCATAGGTTTGAAATTTCCTCGTTGCATCTTTAACCAGGATGATTGTTTGAGACTGTTTACAGTAATTGAAAGGAAATTCTTGGACTTTAGTGGAGGTTGAAGTTGATTTGTTTTTTTGGCATTTTGAAGATATTGAAATAGTCCTATTATACTTGTTAATTTTGTGACTTTGATGATTAGTTTGTGGAAATGTAGATAATAGTTTTGGGGGGGGGGTTTTTTTTCTATTTTATTTGGAAATTACTTTTGAAGTATATGTACTGGATTTTTTTATTTTCATTGTTTATGAAAATGTAAATTAGCTACGAACAGCCATGATGGGCATAATCCTTAAAGGGGCATTTTTCATGATCCACACTCGTCCCCCGACTGCCTAAAAAAAAGTTTGAGATTTTTATTATATCATCTGAAATCTGAACTTAGCCTTATAATCCATGTTGCTCAATCTTACTTGCAAATTCGTCCGCATCGTAAGAAATTCACAATTTTTTAATTGCACTCACCCCGTGTACTGGCGTAGGTTGCTCAAAACACATTTTCCTCACACAGGACTGATTTATTTTCTCCTGGTAATTTGTCTTTAATTTCATGATAAATTGCATTTTTAAAAACTCCTGTTTATCACTTTTTATGGCAAATTAAAAAAAAAAAAAATGTTTATATGTTAATAACTGCATATTTACTTGGCTTGCAAAATGGGACAAATCAATGCACTTGCGCTGAATTTGGATGCTTGTCCATTGCATCGCTCCTGCGAGCTTGTGCCTTAGACATCAAATTTTAAGCGCGCGTGCATTGATTTGTCCCCATTTTTTTTTTTTTAAAAGTAATTGTAATTATTAACCTATAATTCACTTACCACAGCAACATTGACAAGTTTGGGTCCATTTTCCTTCATGGAGGGCACTCATATCCAAAACTTGGTGCATCGACCACCAGTCTTAAAATGCTCTCGCCATTGCTCGTTGGCGTCTTACATTTCTTAACTTTTTGAATGGTTCCAGCTACCCATATAAGCCCGATGCGGTACCAGTCAACCATCTTGGGGAGAAAAAAACAAAACCATGATATACAAAAGTTAAAATTCATGACATTTCTTTTTCTCTTCTTTCTTAGAATTACAATGATGAACCTTGGCTAGAAATACTAGTATGTGAATTTCTGCTAATTTTCCTCACAATTGCGTATTAATGCTTTTACATGCATTAACAGACACCAGTTCCTCGGGAGGAATGGTCCAATTTGCCCAGGTTAATTGTCCTAGGAAATCTTAATTCAAGGCCTTGAAATCTATAACTGGTAAAAACTAAAAGAGGCTTGTTTTGAAAAAATCACTTGTTTAAGTCACTGAAATGAAAGGGGAATTAACTGCAGATAACAATACCCCCCTCTTAATAATAGTTGAAACAAGCAGAAACCCACCAAGCCGTACAGCTAGCCAGCACATATCAAGCTGAAAGCAAGCTAAAGCAAGCTATAAAATAACCAAGCACTTTGAACAACAATTAGAACCACTTGAGGGCACTCAAGTGAAGTACTTAGCTTTTAAGTGCTTGTTTTCACGTGGTTTTTTTGCTGCTTTGCTTTTTTTTTTTGCGTCTTGCTTTGGAATTATTAGCTTGTTCTGGTTTGATTTTAGCGTGTCTTGGAAATCAGTTTTATTTTGTGAGTTAATGTTATTCCCCTTTCAATCAACTAGAGGATTCGAGGACAAGACATTTTTTCCACAAATCAAACCTTTTATGTTTGCAGATGCTGCTATGGGACTAAACATTCAACCTATGTTGGTCCTTAGCGTGGATTCTGTACATTTTTTTTTTGTCTGTCAGGTGTTGGGGAAGGTTGCGATTCATAATTCTCAGACCAACTGCCAAAAATTCAAAGTGATATTATATCAAACATAGCCACCAACCTTTCAGTTTTTTACTATGCTCTACTCGTCAGGTTTTACCTCTTGATGCGAATCTGCATTCCTCTCAAAGCGTTTCCGATAAAACAACCATGAGTTTTTACAATTTCATTAACTTTCGAAATCAAGAAAGTTTTGACCTCAATTGCATACATTTAAGACAACCAAAAATCATTGCACTATCCAAAAAAAGGTAATATTCTTGCCATAATAAAAATTAAAATGACTCCATAGGGCTCTGCCACATATTTTCTTAGAACCCCGAGGTGAAATGCCTTCATTGTTACATGTTGAGGTCTAAGTCAATCATAAAATAGCAAACTCTATTTATTGCCTCCATACGCCCACTCTCCCGGATCAGTGAATGCCACTCACTTCCGCCAAAAAAGGCAGTGTTTTCACTTGGCCCTAACTACTCAGATGTACTTTTTAAACAGAAATTATGAAGAAAACTTGTTCAAAGACTTGATATGGAGGTGGGTTTCCCATCGTCTGCAATTTTAATTCTGCCTCTAAATCATTAATTCGATCAGACTCCTTCCTGCACTCTGATTCCCTTTCAACTTCAGTGCCGCTGTTCTTCTGTGTTAAACTTGGCTCGTTCTACTCAATGTTGCATCCAACTTGGTAAGAACTTGTTTAGTTTCTGTTATTACTTCTGAGTACTGGCCTTATTTCTCATCGATCAGAGTATCACCTGCACAGTCACCCATAGAATACAGTAATGTTGCGCACTTAACACAATGGTCATGAAAAAAAAAGAATCTAAATTTTTTACACAGCCACTATCTTGTTTTGTGGTGCACCATAAATTATGAACTGGTGAAGATTGTAAGGTTACTCAATAAGACATTTTGATTCAAAATTAATTTTTTTCTGAACTCTACCAACGTGGCACATATCTGTGACTTGATATAAAATCCCATTTATGTTTAAATCTTTTCTGCATGATGATCTTTGTTAAGAAGTGATCGGTGGTGAAATCTGCAAGAAATTAAGTAAAAGGAAAAGTGTTGCAAAGGTTTCATCTACAAGAGATTGAGTTGCAAAATGATTTGGTTGTTGTGTAAATCGATGACTATCGTTAGAACAATGATACAGTGGCTTGAAACGAAGACGTACATAGACATTTGTAATGTAAGCTACATTCCCTACCAAAAAAATACAGCCAGCCACCTCTCAGTTGGTGAAGTTATTACTATTTTGTTACCAATACAAGCAAGCATAAAAGTATATGTTTACACCCGAAGCACACACACACCACGTTTCACCATACCGAAACAACGTTGACGAGTGGCAGCCAGCCTCTTTCGACACTCCAGTAGGGATGTTACCACAAAAAATCACCCAACCGCACAGACTTTGTACAAGTAACCTTATTTTTCTTTTGAGAGCTGAAAAAACAAACATTTGGCACAAATCATGTCTGTAGCATAAATATTAAGGAAGTTATGGTTTATTTTGTTATCGGAATATTGGCTTATTGTCTCTCTATGTTTACATGTAAAGTTAAAAAAATTGTGATAGATTATTTAATAATGCTATTAAATATGATAACTTCTTAAAAATGGGCGAATTGAATGAAACTTTCAGAAGTTAAAATATTAAGCATTGTGAACAATATAGGTATAAGTTTACTTAATTATCCACCAGTAAAATCTAATTATTAATATAATTTTGTCGCTTTACTACGCAGTCTTAATGCCCTTTGTTCTTTTTTCCGCTGTATCCCTTTGAACCTTCCCAACTTAACTGCTTTGCGAAGTACATGTGCCCTTTTTCCCTCTAAAGATATCAATGTAATTAACGTTTGTTTTTACAAGTTCTCATCCAAATGAAAGAAACAATGGTGGCATGGGGTGACTTCTCTTCGCGGAGCTAAAACCTACCATAATATCTTCGGCATCGAATTATGGGATTCTTTGCCGATGCGTTTCCTCACGAAGTTTATCTGTTCAACATCCCAGATCAAAGACGTAGTGTACTGTCTCCAAACTGCGATGGAAGCATCAAGACAGGCTTGATCATCATGGGAAACTGAAGTGAGGGTATACAGGCAGCTCTGTAGTTTGCCTAAGTTGCAATCTACTTCAAACATTCTTGCCCAAAGAAAATCGCGCTCTGCAATTACTCAGCTCGTCGGCTGTTTCAGTGGAATCTTTCATAGCAGCTATCACTGCTTTTACAATGGCTATCCCGTCGACATGGTTAATTTGATCGCAGACAATTGTATAGAAGCCGCCTCATCCATGGACCGGTGATACTTTCCAAGTAGTCCCAAAATCTGAAGTTCTACTTTAAATTGGTTGGTTAGATTGGTAAAGACCTTCATGATGGCGCTTCTCAATCCACGACAAGATGTTCCACTGCTGAGCAAATAAACAAAGTCACTATAAGGTTCAATCAGCTTTCCTCCCAGTGAAAAAAAATACATGAACGGAGTGCCGCGATTAAACGAGGCAGAACACCTCTGGGGAATTCTATCACGAGAAATGCCACAAATTTTTGGATCCACCGTTCCCATTTTTGTACCTTAGTTTGTTCATCTGAACCACAATATTTGCAGGAAATGCAAAACTTGCCGAAACTGACCTCTGGTTCTCCTCCTGCTTTTTTAAGGCAGACCAACAGATGAGGCGATAGAATCGAGTGGGTGCAAATGACAGTAGAGTTCATTTAAGGTTTTTTGCCCCCATTCGATATTGATAGTCAGATGATGACATGATTTGCAGCACATTCATCGTGATTTTTATGTGGGAAGTTATAGGAGGTGGGGATATAGAGGACTAGAATAGAGCACTGAATCAGGTGCATAGCTATACACTCTATATTCGTCCTCTAATATGCCTACAATCGTGATTTTACTTTGTTGAAGGTATAGGAGGTGGGGATTTCATATTAGAGGACTAGGATAGAGTGTCGACTGCTACTGCCGAGGGCTAGAAATTTTCTTTTGCGGGATTCATGAGATTAGCAAAAAAGGGGCTCGGTAGTTTTGGGGAGAAGAAGGTTTAAACAGTAAAGAGAAAGGAAGATCAGAGCCTAAGGAAATAACAAATTTCGGAAGTCGAAACTAATATGCCTACAATCATGATTTTACTGTGTTTAAGGTATAGGGGTGGGGATATTAGTGAACTAGATATATGTTGATACACTATTTTCTCCATTATAACAATGTTACACACTTCGCGGCGAGCCAGAAAAAAGTTATAATTCCTGTAGGCCTACCGTAATTTAAGCGAACAACGAAGCAGCATATAGTCCTATATGTCTTCCATCGCAGATATTTGTATCTTCTTGTTGTCACGTTCAAGCAGACAAATTATATTTGCGACCAGCTTCAATCAACGAAATAAAGCTCTAATGTGATGAATTGATGAACGACTTGAACACACAAGCAAACTAAAGTTGCCCATTTACAAAAAAACCAAGAGATTGAGTCAGATAACAAAAACGGAAAGTACAAAATTAAAAACTTACGATGCCCGTGTCGAGATGTTTCTTCCAAATAAGCAGCGAAGTCAAAAGGTGGCCACTGTGACGAACGGCCAATAAGGTCTTGGATATCCCCCACCCTAATAAAAAAAATTTTCTGATTTTTATCTTGTTGTTCAGCCATCAGTCTATAATTTGGCCATTGTAATAAGTGTCGCCCCTACTACGTTTACAAGTCCCAAGTGTCAATTTAATTCAAACAAGTACTTGTGCAAACAATGTTCCCCACTTAAAAAGTAAACGACACCGCCCACCGCTTCTATAATCGTGATGATTGGCAGATCATGGCTGGGGTGTGCATAAGAAAGCATTCTCAGCGCGTGGCCTATGAATGATAGGCGGTCCGTCATGGCGTGGTGACATTTACACAATGGGAACGTCATCATCATAGGGTCTTCACACGTGCCGATATGCTTTCCGGCCAATGATAGACTTGTCAATGTGGGTATTTATTAATCTTTCCTTGGAGATTGGCCCAGCGCACCCAAGTGTTGGGGAAAAAAACTATGCGTTGGCCGGATCGAACACGGCGACCTCCGGATTACTAGTGACGGTGCTCTAAACCAACTAGAGCCACAGGAATGGGTTCGTAGAGGAGCGATAGATATCATCTATAGGTGTTAGGTTCGAAAGGTGTCCATTCACTTACCTATTATGTCTTTAACCCTGAGTGGATCCAACTGTCCCATCTTTCCCTTTCTCTCCTATTTGTTAACTTTTCCAGTCAAGTTGAATACTGCAGCTCCATGTCTGTAAAATTGTCTCTCAAGAGGTGCCTGATAGCCCTTGAGGGAGCTTCCTCTGATAGTACCTTTTTCTTTGAAGCTTCTGACAAGGTTTTCTGTAATATGTGAAGAAATAGAAACTGAATCAGAATGTTCAATGAAAATATTACCTTGCCTTTGTTCTTTATTTAAATGTATAACAGAACTAAAGCAGGAAATATGCTGTCATGAAATATAATTCCATTTATGTACTTGTAAATGACTAATAGGCATGATAGACTTATCATAAGTTTGGCGAATGACTGGACTGTGGTCATATATACAAGAGAGAATTGTATGCTACTGCTTTTTGGGGGCATGGTCCTTATAGAATCATTTTTCTTTTTTCACATTATTGAAGATATCACATATTTTCCACAGCTTAGTGTGGCGGTTTCTTGCTGACCGCTGTGCAGAGCTCAATAATGTGCCGGCGGCAGCTTGTGGCGATATTCCTTGGCAGGTGCGTGTTTGCGTGCGCGTATTTGTTTGTTTCTGTGTGGCAAATGCATTGTTTGAAGTTCTAGGGGCAATAGATGGGGTCAACTGATGGCACTTGAGCATTGAATACTCGGAAGGGGTTGAGAGTGCGTGTATTCCCTTGCGTCAAGAAGGGTACTGAAATCATGTTTCATGAATCATTGTCTTCCTAACATCTCCAAAAAAGATTGTTGTTTTGGCAGATCCCCTCTGTTTGTGGTCCTAATGAAGTGTTTCAACTCTGAAATAACAAGTTATTCTTGCGTTAAGAAGGGTACTGAATCATTTCCAGAAATCACTCTAACATCTCCAAAAAAGATTGTTTTGGCGGATAGCCCCTCTGTACGGTCCTCATGAAGTGTTCAACTCTGAAATAACAAAAGTATTCTTGCATCAGAGGGTACTACATCATTTCCGCCGCATGAAATCATCGTCTTCTAACATCTCAAAAAAAAGATTGTTGTTTTTGGCGGATAGCCCCTCTGTACTGTCCTCATGAAGTGTTTCAACTCTGAAATAACTCCGCTTCTCATAACTGCATGGTGGCAGCTTGATGGAAAAATTTTGACGGGAGAAGAAAATTGCATTTTTTTCCATCTGAATTAGTTACTTATTGCGATTTTGCCATCAGAAAAGGAAGATAAAAGTAGTAGTAAGTCAGGGGCAGGCAAAATATTAGAAAAGCCTGCTGAATCCAAAAGTTATTCTTGCATCAAGAAGGGTACTGAATCATTTCCCATGAAATCGTCTTCTAACATCTCAAAAAAAAGATTGTTGTTTTTGGCGGATAGTCCCTCTGTACAGTCCTCATGAAATGTTTCAACTCTGAAATAACAAAAGTCATTCTTGCGTCAAGGAGGGTACTGAATCATTTCTCATGAAATCATCATCTTCTAACATCTCCAAAAAAGATTGTTGTTTTGGCAGATAGCCCCTCTGTACGGTCCTCATGAAGTGTTTCAACTCTGAAATAACAAAAGTAACTATCCTTATGATGCAGTGAAACTATAAAGCTAAGCAAATGCACTGAGAACATTGAATATTACAATAGCTGCATGGTCTGTCTGTGACAATCTGTCTCTCAATCTCTTTCTTAATCATCAATTCTTTCTGCTGCTTATTGCTCCAAGTTCCCCCATTCATCAAACTTGGTGATCAGGGATGAGGTCATACATTATCTATCTTTTTACCTTATTGTAAAGATTCTAAGACAACCTCTTTACTCAGAAATCACACTAATCCTTTAAATATTTGCAAAACAAACATGTTGACCTGGATTTTAAACGTAATTTATTTATACATTTCCGAAAGTTGATGTTATCTCATGTACACATGGAATTCAACAGTATTACCCATTTTCCTATTTAAAAGTATTATCAACAGTTTTCCCTTGCATAGTTTTTTGACTATTCCACAATGCTAACAAAATCGGTTCAAGTCACTGCAGTCTTTCTGCTTTTTTCAATTCTGTTCCTGTGTGTTACATGAACGATGGGAATGGGATAGTCAATTCATGTTAATGCATACACAAGTATATCCCCTTGGATTTGCTGATTTCTGATTATGAATAGATAAAGTGCAAAATATCCAAGGGGCAATTACATCCTTCCTATTCCTACAAGTCTTATCGCCTTAAAGGGTTAGCAGCGATAATGTGAGAAATTGAAAATTATTGGAAATGTAATTTTTTTTAGCTTACTAATAAAAGATAAGTGTGTACCATTCAATAGTACTTCAATGTTGGAATAAAAAAAAAACACACAAAATGTGGAAAAAATTGAAGTATTAAGGAAATTTGTCATAACCGTCTTCCCCGCAAATAACAGTCCTATCCTATGTCGAGGAAAACTGTCGGATGGTTTGACCGGACCGCCATGAGGTGGAATGAAGAGGCCTTCCCTTGTGGTTTAGCTTGTACGTTAGCAATGGCCTCACATGTGCAAGGTACAATGATAATCTCCGATAGGAGAGATCATTGAGAACAATGGTGCCACTCACCAAATTTGGCAATGTTTTATGCTGTGCAACCCTGAAATTCTCCAATACCTCTTAAGGGTTTACTATTTTTAAGGGTTTAACAAAACCATTGTTTGGTGGTACACTGTCGGTGTTCTTTCAAGACAGCAAACCAATGTCGAGGAAAACTGTCGGAGGGGGTTTGACCGGACCGCCATGAGTGTTGATGAAGAGCCTTCCCTTGTGTTATCTTGGACGTTGAAGCATGGCCTCACATGTGCAGGTACAATGATAATCGCCGATAGGAGATATCAGGAACAATGGGGCCACTCCCAAATTTGGCAAATGGTTTTATGCTGTGCAACTCTGAACTTCTCCAATATACTATTACGGTTTAACATTTTTAAGGGTTTAACGAACCATTGTTGTGTAAACTGTCGGTGTTCTTTCAAGACAGCAAACCAATGTCGAGGAAAACGTCGATGGTTTGACGGACCGCGCATGAGTGTTGATGAAGAGCCTTCCCGAAAGTGTGGTTATCTTGTACGTTGAGCATGGCCCCTCACATGTGCAAGGTACAATGATAATCTCCGATAGGAGAGATCATTAAGCACAATGGGGCCACTCCCAAATTTGTGGCAAATGTTTTATTCTGTGCAACCTCTGAAATTCTCCAATATACTATTAAGGGTTTACTTTTTAAGGGTTTTACGAACCATTGTTGGTGTAAACTGTCGGTGTTCTTTCAAGACAGCAAACCAATGTCGAGGAAAACTGTCGGATGGTTTTGGACCTGACGCCATGATTGTTTGAGAAAGAGCTTCCTGTATCTTGTACTTGAGCAATGGCCTCACATGTGCAAGGTACAATGATAATCTCCGATAGGAGAGATCATTAAGCACAATGGGGCCACTCCCAAATTTAGCAAATGTGTTTATGTGTGCAACCTCTGAAATTCTCCAATATACTAGTAAGGGTTTAAACATTTTAAGAAGGGTTTATACGAACCATTGTTGGGTAAACTTGTCGGTGTTCTTTCAAATACAGAGCAACCAATGTCGAGGAAAATACTGTCCGGATTGTTTGAACCTGACGCCATGAGTGTTGTGAAGAGCCTTCCCCTTGTTATCTGGTACTTTGAGCAAGGCCGGTCACATGTGCAATGTACAATGATAATCTCCGATAGGAGAGATCATTAAGCACAATGGGGCCACTCCCAAATTTGGCAAATGTTTTTGTGCTGTGCAACCTCTGAAATTCTCCAATATACTTTAAGGTTTAAAAATTTTTACGGGGTACACAACCACCATTATATGACAGACCATATCGGTCCGAGGTTTATCACAACTGTAGTACCCTCTTTTGTGTATCAATTGTGAGATAATCTTATTATTCTGTGATGTTGTTGACCAAATTTTAAAATTCACAATATTGAATTGACTTTTGTTTACCATTTTGAAAAGAAAACATCGCAATTTCCAGGAAATAATCTGAGTGTGATCGGCGTAGTTACACACAAGGTGCATGCGAGGCAAGAGTCGAATTTAACCCGTGAAAATACGGCATCTATAAAAATCATTAAATATCTAAAAAAAATCTAAACCTAATTGGGTTTATCGATCAAATTTTTGATATGGTTGTCGAGAAATGTCTACTCTTTGTATTCATATAATCCGTATTTTCCAAAACGAAAGGTTACTCGGTTTGCCATTATTCTGACCATCATTTACATACAAGTCTATGGCGCGTGCAATGGTGGTGTGTACCCTTTAAGAGCCGCAAGCATGGTGCTAGTCTCGTTATACACCGTTGTGGGGTTGGTAGTGGCAGTTGGGGGGGCAATTATCACCAGCTTTCTATTGAAGTTTTATCATCTTTAAATATTCTAAAACACTATGTTTATCAGAACCAAAATTATTGGGGTTTTCTCTCGTATTTGCTTGCTCTCTATGGGCAAACAAAAGCAACTATTTACTCAAATACGGCTCAAACACGCCGCAGCCATACTGGTTTTCAATGTATCACGGATATTCTCCAAAATCGCTAGTCGGGGGCCTACTTACATGGCCTTTTTTTAAATCGATTTATTCTCTATTTTAACCTCGCAATCTTGTAATTAAATATATAAGCATGTCCTATACGATCTTCAAGAATATATTTATATAACACTTTCTCATTTCCTTTAACATCCTAGATTTTACTACCTTTACGTGGTGGGGGGGGTGGGGAGAATCGCAGTGTGCTAAGGCGCAAAGTGTTTCTATTATGCAGATATAGTCGGAAAACGCCCGACTTTCTGTTTAAAGACAAATCTCAACAATGTGGGTTGTACTAGATGAATCAAATTTGGGCACCACGTTTATGAAATCGTTTTATTACTTTTTTTTAAATTGTCCTGTTGATTTTGTCCTTCTGAGCAGATTTCTAGAGAATTTTTAGCACGTAAAAGGGTCGCATTGCACCTGAAAATTGGGTAAAATCGAGCAAAAATTGAAAACTGGTGTTTTTTGTAATGTTGTTTTTTGCTGTCACCATGCATAACATGATGGGCAAAATCACATTTTGTATAATCTGTTAACCTATTAAAATGTCATAGGTTTTTAAATGTCAAGTTTAAAATGTTGTTACACACCATCGCAAAGGTAAACTACAAAATATGATTCTGTAACCACTTAAGGTGGCCGTCGGAACTTTGTAGGCTTTAAGAAGTCGGGTTCAAAAAGAGACAAGCGTGAGCTTGCGCTAAATCAAAATCTGTCAAAAGTGAGTGGTTTGCGTACTGGTCGGTATTCTTGAGAAGCCATATCTCGAAAATAAAAATGCTAAGAAGTGAAATTTCGACGACTCAATTTAATCAAAACTTTTTATTAGCTATCTTTTGACACATCATAATGTGGGGTCCAAAAAATAATTCTCTCTCGATTAAAGGGTACCAACACCACCATTATATGGACAGAGCCTATATCGGTCCGAGGTTTTATCACGACTGTAGTACCTCTTTTGTGTATAAAATTTGTGAGATATGCTTATAATTTCTGTGATTTTGTTGACCAAATTTTATTTTAGCAGACAGGAATGAATGTGTAATGACAATTTTGAAGAACACATCGAAATTTCAATTTGAATTTGAGTGTGATCGGCGTATTACACACAAGGTTGCAATGCGAGCTAAGAGTCGGAAAGTTCAACCCGTGAAAATACGGCATCTATCAAAATCAGTAAAATCTAAAATCTAAACCTAATTGTTATTGTCAACTTTGTCATGTTGTAGATAAATGTCTACTCTTTGTATTCATATATCCGTATTTTCCACAACGAAAGGTAACTTGAGTTATAACCTTTATTCTGACCCATCATTTTACACACAATGTCTATGGCGCGTTCAATGGTGGTGTGTACCCTTAGGGTTTAACGAACCAGTGTTGTGTAAACTGTCGGTGTTCTTTCAAGACAGCAAACCAATGTCGAGGAAAACTACTTTGTCGGATGGTTTTGACCGGACCGCCCTGAGTGTTGATGAAGAGCCTTCCCTTGTTGTTATCATCTTGTTGCGTTGAGTCATGGCCTCACATGTGTCAAGGTACAATGATATCCTTCCGTAGGCGATATCATTGAGAACATGGAGGCCACTCCCAAATTTGGGCCAAAATTTTAATGCTGTGTGCAACCTCTGAAATTCTCCATATACTATTAAGGGTTTAACATTTTTAAGGGTTTAATTGAACCAAGCCCAATTGGTTGGTGTAAACTGTCGGTGTTCTTTCAAGACAGCAAACCAATGTCGAGGAAAACTGTCGGATGGTTTAACCGGACCGCCATGAGTGGTGATGAAGACCTGCCCTTGTGGTTTATCCTTGGTACGTTGAGCAATGGCCTCACATGTGCAAGGTACAATGATAATCTCCGATGAGAAGATCATTGAGAACAATGGGGCCACTCCCAAATTTGCAAAGTTTTATGCTGTGGAACCTCTGAAATTCTCCCAGATATATTAAGGGTTTACATTTTTTTAAGGGTTAACGACCTTGTTGGGTGTAAACTGTCGGTGTTCTTTCATTACAGCAAACCATGTCGAGGAAAACTGTCGGATCGTTTGACGCGACCGCCATGAGTGGTTGATGACCACCTTCCCTTGTGGTTTATCTTGTACGTTGAGCAATGGCCTCAACCTGTGCAAGGTACAATAATATCTTCGATAAGGAGAGATCATTGAAACAGTGGGGACACAGGCTTTCACAAGGCACCTACATAAAAAAAATTGAAAAAGCAACAAATAATATAAGCATGACACCCAAAATGGTAATTTACAACTGCATGTACAATTATGTATAATGAAAAAAATAGTAGACCACAATATAATGCACATAATATTCACGGAATAGATGTAGTTGGAACTAAATTAGTGATCAATCATATTATGATAAAGTGTAAAAACTCACCAAAGAAAAGTTGGACAAAAGTGCGTGTATGTGTGTTGTGTTAGTAGACATGACCGTATTATACCATGAATTGGATAGTTAGTGACAAAGAAAAAGGTGAGGTGAGGGCGTATGCCAAGAAAAAAAAATCAGAGGGGGCATGACAAGGTACGCAGGAATAGGCCTAATGATGGGTCGGCAGTGTTTTACCATGGGGTTTTCATGTGTGAAGCTTAACAATCCATATGATTCACGACGACGGATGATGTTTTTCCCCCTCGTTGATTGATTGATTTTTTCAATTCCATTATAGAACTGTTGTTGATTGAGTGATCGGGGGCATTGAATTTTCAACGATAGGGATGTTTTCTTTTTGTTAGTTTTTGATAATCTGATTTGGTGTTAGTAAAGCGGGTATATAGCCGAGTAGTGGTTTTTCCGACATACTGGGAGATTACATTTATAGCAGGTGATGAGATAGACGACCCCTGTGTATTTTGCATTGGATATTGTAAGTGATGGGGAATGTTCCCTGTCTAGAACTAGTGAATTTGTGAGAACTCATATGGAGGGGCATACTAGGCACTTTTTAATCTACATTTGATGCTGCTAGGGTTAGTCCTTTATCTAAGGGGCGTAGTTTGACTGTGAGATCCTTACGTTGCAGGGACGGAGAAGGGAGAATAGGAAGGGATGGGACAACCTGTTTAGTCGGTTATCGGGTGTCTAAAATGTGCTTATGGCGATTTATATACTATGAAATGATAATATTTCTAAAAACAAAGTTCAGTTGTCTGAATGCACTACATTCGCTTTGTTGATGTTTTACTTGGTGACTAGTGAACTATCCGGTAAAGTATGTCTGTGAAATTTCAATCATTCATTATGTACGGCCCTTTCCATTCTCTGTGTGCAATTTGGGCAACAACCCCCTTTTGCAGACTGGTCAATATATAGACACAATATCAACTTGAAAAAAAATATCAAAAAGGCCATTTTCAAAATAATGATTTTTTCCTGAATAATTGGATCGCAAAACGCAGCCCAAGTTGCATAATCGCGCACGGGTGACCCAAAACTCAATATCAACTTTCAAGGGCCACATCTAGTCATTGTTTCTCTAAATTGGACAAAAAATATATATGATTTTTTTACATTTATGGACTTGGGTGATTGTTTTTTTAGATTGTCTACTTCATTTGTAGGGCATTGCATTGCATACTGGAGTGTGAATGGAATAGTTAGTTAATCATTACCAAAGGCCACAGAATCTCACAAAATGTACCGCTGATGTGGTATATATTTGTGGGATTTTTTGTAGCTTGAAAATGCCCTGGACATGAATTGTGATTTTGTAAGATTCAGTGATTTAAGTAAAGTGAATTCCTATACTGTAGCTATTTTGAAATTCATGGTTTTCTTCTTTCTTCGTCAATAATGATGTGTACCATACGTGATCTGTTCGGAATGTTTGAAGAATATTGCAATCACATTGAAGTGGGATTGGCTGTGTGGTTAGTTCGAAACTGAAAATGCAACAGTGGGCTCTTGGGTAGAATTGTTATAACTTTGCTGCTTCAGCATCTTCATGTTCACTCAGAGGTTTGCATTCACTCTGGTCTGGTCTCAGTGGCAGTGGGTTGCCTGTCACAAGGTTTAAGTTTGTTAGTGTCAATAGACCTAGCGGGGAAGTCCTCTTTAGCTCTATTTTCTGCGCTTTCGACTTTAAGACCGAGGGGCCCGGGTTCGAATCCCGGTCTTGGCGGGACCGAGAATAAGTCGCTGGTATAGCTCGGTGAGTAATTAGATAGTTTACGGTTTGTGACATTAGAGTTTGTGAAGGCCAATCACCTGCAAGTTTTTCGATACCGGCAGGTTATCTTGCTGCAGGATGTCATCTCAATTCCCACATCACTTACTTCTACTATTCTGGATCTGTGTGACTTGTGATGTTTGCTGCCACTTCTGGATCTTTGTGCCTTGAGAATGTTTGTGGCTACTCCTGGATCTGTGTGACTTGAGATGTTTGTTGCTACTATCTGGATCTGTGTGACTTGAGATGTTTGCTGCCACTTCTGGTCGGTGTGATTTGTGATGTTTGCTGCCACTAAATCTGGATCTGTGTTACTTGTGTTGTTTGCTGCCCCACTTCTGGATCTGTGTGACTTGAGATGTTTGCTGCCACTTCTGGGATCGTGTGACTTGAGATGTTTTGTTTGCTACTCCCTGGATCGTGTGATTTGTGATGTTGCGCCACTTCTGGATCTGTGTGGACTTGTGTTGTTTGCTGGCCACTTCTGGAATCGTGTGATTTGTGATGTGTGGGCTGCCACTTCGATCTTGTGACTTGTGTTGTTTGCTGCCACTTCTTGATTTGTGTGACTTGAGATGTTTGTTGCTACTCTCCTGCCTGTGGATTTGGTGATGTTGCTGCCACTTCGCTGGATCTGTGTGACTTGTGTTGTTTGCTGCCACTTCTGGATCTTTGTATTTGTGGCCATGCGCCCCCTTCTGGATCTGTGTGATTTGTGGTGCTTGCTTCTACTTCTGGAGGTTGGTGTGTACTGCCACTTATGGATCTGTGGTCACGACGTGTGATGTTTGCTGCCACCTCTGGATCTGTGTGATTTGTGGTGGGCATGCTTCTTACTTCTACTTCTGGACGTGTGGTGTGTACGGCTGCCACTTTTGCTCTGTGTGACTTTTGCTGTTTGCTGTCACTTCTGGATCTTTGTTATGTTTGGTGACTGTGATGTTATCTTGTCGTCCCCATCACATACTGCTACTGCTTCTGGATCTGTGTCCATGTTGCCCAAATTTTAATTTTAACTTATCCCGGGATAAAATGCAAAAACCGAAACTTGAAGAATTGTTCACTTTCCACATAAATTCACACCTACTGAGATAAGCTTTCCAGAGTCCTTATACTTGATCCATCCTGGATATACAAAGAGGCATTTACCTTCCACCTTCAGTGCCCTTAAATAATCCATCTGTTCTTCTAGTTGTTGACTCCTCTGAGAAAAGTCCCTCTCCGACACAAAGCTTCTTCCCTATACTGCAGCCCTGGAATTCATTCATTCACCACACCTGCTATACACAAAATCCCTTTTTCTCCCTTGAAACAAGAGACAAGCCAAATGAATGGCTTACTGTATTTGCGAAACCAAACGCAAAAGAACTCCCATTGGATTACAACTCTTTAATTTCATCAGCATGCATAACGATAAGCGTGTAATCCAATTGGAGTTCTGTTTCTTTCTTTCCGCAAAATACAAACTAGGGTAAGCCATATGCATGATCCTTGCTTAAGAATTATCTAAATCACCTCTGTCTGTAACTAGGTAGGTGTGCAGTGGCAACCTTTCAAATGTTGTATCTTTTCCACAGACAATCCACCAAAGTTCTGCACAATGTCAACTACAGTACCTGTTTCAACATCCTTCTCTACCACTAGCACTAGAACCATCTTGCTCTGGAACCCCATGCTTTGCAGCATCACTTCCTTTCTTCAGCTTTTTCAATCTCCTTCGCAATGTCTGAACGTGCATAGGGCAGTCCGTGAATTTCTCATTTTGTTTCTAAATAGTGTGTTTGTAAATCATCGAGTG
>JAMKCH010063060.1:0-17103 GCA_023653785.1 Ophioderma brevispina
TCTCCTCCTCAAGGGTCTAAGGGGGTTTTATCCTTTTTGTTTTGTCTTTTTACGTTATTGTTTTAATTAAGTTCCCTTATGCAATTTGGTGTATAAGGCTTCGCCCTTTAATTTAGGCTTTAGTCGTCACTATGGGCTCTTGCTGTGCTTTTGCCAAGTTATAATAATAAATAAACGCTTTTAGATGTCTTGGGGGGTGACGCGAAAGACCGGGTGACCCCTTGTATTTATTAAAAGGCCATTCTCCATTATTACCTTTTTAAAGGGACAATTCCATCATTACAATTACCAATTAAAAATCATTAATCAATTTACCAATTAAAGGCCAGTCCTCCATTTACCAATTAAAGGACCATTCCGTCATTACCAATAAAGGCCATTTCTCAGTACCAATTAAAGGGTTATCTCTCCATTTGCAAAGGACATTCAACATTTACTTGGAAAGGGTAAGCAAATTTATTTAAAGACCAATGTGCCATTCCTTCATTTACCAATAAAGGGCCATTCCTTCATTTACCAATGGAAAGGGGCATTCCTCAATTACTAATTAGCTAAAAAGGCTAGTCCTCATTTACCAACAGGCCCATTCCGCAATTTACCAATTAAAGGATCATTCCCAATTAAAGGGGCATTATATGATTTTCTGAAAATGGTTAAGTTATATTGTGATAAAGACGGGCCTATGTAAATTTCAAAAAAATTATGACAGGAATGTATTTTGCACCATTTGATGAAGAGCACCCTCGGGTTCATGTGGACCTCAAGACTTGTGACTGACACTACATTTTCTATTTTGCCAGAGCAAAGCATATTCTTAGTCCATCTGAATATCTGTATGTGTACAAAAAACGTCTGCCAACCAATAACTTGTCTTAGGTGTCTTTTGCATTGCGTCTCAGAGATAATTTTCCATTTCCACCATACAAGTGGGTCCTATGCATCATTGATGCGCTCATAGCTTATATTATATAAAAGGCCCTCCCATTCTAAATATATAAAATATCAATTGACGTCTGAACCAAATATCTCTCACCTATAGAATCATGATTATGCAAATGAGCTACTTAATATGCAATATTGCAGACAGCAGACATAGGGTCACGTTAGTACTCACAATACCTTTCCATAGATCATGGTCAAAATTCCAAAGTACTAATATTACTAATATTACGTACAAAGTGTAAGTCTGGGTTTTTGAAAAACTAGTTCCAGAGTTCATTCCTTCTTGGTACGGTATGTGCAATCAAAATGACATGGAGTTCTAATACCAGTTTGGAAAGTCAATTTACCAAAATTAATTCTAAACAATGCAATGGGCATATGCACAATCCAATCCAGTGAGGGATTAATCCCAGTCCCTTTGTTATGCAATATGTCCCTTGCATCCATGGAATATGAAAACAGTACAAATGACTCCAAAATGTGCACTAAAAATGCTGTGATTTGACTAGCACATGGGTGGTACCAAAAGGTTTTACGTGGGTGTTTTCTTTATTTCAGGGTACTCCCTCTAAGTGCTGTCTCACAATCAAATCCAGATAGGGTAGACTTAAAAATCCATCATGGGTGAGGTTAGCCCCATCCCCTTCTAAGCATCGGTGGCAAAAAGTCTGTATGAACTCTAGTAATACATCACCTATTCCGTACTTCCTGTTCATATTTTTTATTGGGTGTAAAGTGTTACTTACAAATTGCATTCCAAAATTAAGCCAAAAATTGTTCTACCGGCACCCCACCCCAAATTTCGGCAGTGATTGAAGAACTCCGGCCCCTAATTCCTTTCTGTTGGGTAGACCTGATTGGTGATGGTGATTACAGTAGATTAGATTTTGAACTGATCAGCTTTGGAACAACTGAATCTTTACATATTTGTATTGCAAAGCATTGGATGGGTGCATCACTCATCTTCAATTCTTCTGAACAAAGAAGTAAAAGCCAGTCAATTAATGCAAGTAGTGGCCAAGGCACTTGGATTTCAGAAAATGCCAGGCAAGCCAGCCAAACTACTCTCCATTGAATATGAAATACACAATGCATTAGAACAGTTCAATGTTTTGGCTGCGGGCATAGACTGACTGCACTACTGCAGCATAGGCACCATGTGTCAATCGCACGATCGGACCGAGATGAGATTTCCTCTATGAGTTGTCGCGCAATAAATCCATTCATTAGTCCAGGACAGATCATCAATGTCAAGCTCATCACAGCCAATTGAGATTATTTTGAAAGTGTTAACCGGAACAGTCATTGGAGATTAATTTGCGAGGATGGCTGTTACCACAACCGTCATTTGCCGTACCTGAACCTTCTTTCCGAAAGAGTACAGTGAAGCGTTAAAGGAGAACCGTACAAGAATAACTTATACAATTATATGCTATAAAAATAATTATTGAACAAATATCGAGTGGTTTCATGGAAAAAGGAAGTTTACTAACCATAAAAGTGAATAAAAACATTTTGTCTGAACCTGCGCATTAATTTCGCGCGAGTTATATGGGATATCGTAATGATGTGTAGGCGATACGGACGGCACAGTAGTGTTATACACCTTCACACGTGAGGGCCTTTCATAATTGTATGTACTATGCCATGTGTGACAGCAAACGTGCCCGAACCGCTATCGCTACACGTCTATACCATAGCGCGAATTTTAAAATAGCACAGGTCGGACTAAATGGTTTTAATTCATCGTATGGTTAAATCATTTGTTTCGATGAAGAAACCGATCGAGTAGTGTCAATAATTATTTACAGAGTGATATTCATAATAGTTATTCGTGAAAGGTTCTCTTTAAAGTGAAAAAAATAAGACCAGCGGGAATTGTACATGATTACGTTTACCCATTAATTTTTACGTATGGATGAACGCTGGTAATGATAGGGTGGTCTACCCGATATTGATATATTAACCAGGCGGGTGACACTGGTACAAATGGCCCATAGACAATTTCGACGATGGTGATAGCGCCACAATTTCGATAAGCTACCTAAGTATTTATGCATAAATGGTCACCACATGACGTAAACCGGGGATGACGTAGTGTAACAGCGCCACGCACGCCGGGCGACCTATAAGCGACAGATTTCATGCAGATCAGTATGCAGTACGTATCCCTTCTCTTGATCGAGTGTCCCTTATCCCTATTTATTTAGGATCCCTGTATTACCCCTACCGCGGCCGAGATGCAATGAGAGCCAAACGAAAACGTGGTACCGTACGGAAAATCGTTTCTCGTTGCATCGGCCGGCAACCACTAGTTTTTTTGTCGCGCAAATGACTCTCATTGGTCCGCATTTCAACTGGGCCTTCCGTACCGGAAATGAACGCGTGTTCTCGTTGCATCTTCATGGGGTCCGTCTTTTACGGAAAATGACGCGAATTTCCTCGTTGCATCTGGCCGTCTTCCGGGAAATTACGCGATGTTCCTCGTTCACCTGGACGTCATGTCCCCGGGGAAAATGAGGAGGCGATTCCTTTTCACTGCATTTCGGACGGTTGCCCGCAGAAGCGCAATGGCTTTTCATCAGGCGGGTGAGCCTGTGAGCAAATGCCATAGAGCAATTTCGATTTCGATGGTGATACGGCACCATTTTTCGAGTAAGCACTTTTAATATTCCATGTCATCCAACCGCATTCAGCGTAAACCGGAGCATGAACTAGCGTATAGCGCCACACGACTATGACTAGCCGTAATAGCGCCACTCATTCACACGACTGGCGAACTAATATGCCTACAAATTTTTCATGCAAATCAGTGTGAATACGCATCCTTATTTAAATATTTATTTATTTATTATTTATTACCCATTTCTCATTGCATCGCACGCGATGTTCCTCGTTGCATCTGAGAACGTCTTCCGGAAAATGGCGCATGTCCTCTTGCATCTATTCTGGGCCGTCTTCCGGCAAATGACGCTATTTCTCTTGACTCGGGCCTCTTCCGGAAAGTTCCGCGATGTTTTTCGTTGCTCTGGGCCGTTTTGACTTTACGCTACTTTTCCTGTGCCGGGAAAACGGCCGAATAAAATGAAATGCAAAAATTTGCGCTTCCGTTGCATCTGGGCCGTTTACAAATAAAAATAGATTGTCCCTCGTTGCATTTGGGGCCGTCGGTCGGCAAAACGACCCGGTCCGGGGGCCCGGGTTAGGGTTATGGCATAGCTTTTCCACTGAAATGAAGAAAATAAATGGACATCCACGCCCCAGTAATCTTTTTTTAGTGGAAAAGTAAGCCTTTTAAATTACTATGGTACAGATAAAATTGTTTACATTGCTGAAATGAACATATTTTTTTTATCACTTGCACCTAAAAAGAAAAGAATAATTGCCAAGTACCAAACAAAAGTCATGCTACAGTCTGATTAATACTTTGTTGGACATGATTACACAGTGCCACATGGGCTCAGGAGGAACTCGCAACTTTGTTTTGCGAAATGTAATTGGATCACAGACTGCCCCTGAACCACCATGTAGCGGAGCATTCACAAAAAACGAAACAGGCTCAGTGCACCATTGGATTACACTTATTATTCCGTCAAGTATGTATACATGTATGATAACAAATAAAGCGTGTAATCCAATGGGTGGCACTGAGCCTGTTTAGTTTTCGTCGAATATATAAGCCGCGTAGCTGTTTCCGCTGTTCATGAGATGTGCGCTTCTCCTGTCCCAAGGATTTTTTAAAATCCCGCTGTAATGTTTTCCTTTTCATCAGAATCAGACCCTAACCAATTTCAAAAAATCCAAACCTAATCATTGCTCAACTAAAACCAATTTCCATTTCTATTCAATTTTAATCACTTTCAGAAGAAAACAAAGCAATCCAGAATTTTGGTACGAAGTTATGATTTTTTCACTATTGAAGGACATCAATTTAAGGCTTAAGCTTAGCAATTTCAACCAGTGATTAGCATGGACAAGCAACATGCAAAAAACACCAATTTGTTAGAAATTGGAGGGCCTCATCTGGAAATCTCTTTAGTAGTCTTTATGGACTTTTAACAAACCTCAAACTGAGTGCCTAAATTAAGCATTCGCATCACTGTTTTAAGAGCACCCCCATTTTTTCAAAGATTTTGGAGATTTTGCACAGTTCTATTGGTAATTGGCTATAAAACCATACAGACAACAATTTCAGCTTAAGCGCGTGCCATTATTAGGATCATGATCCCTGATTCTTATTCAAATCCCTTCTTTTAATGATGCTGCACACTTTTGAGTCATTATCGGTTCACATAATACATTTTGTTTACTACACAATGGAAAAATTGATCTTGATCTAACTGTTAGATGATCAAACAGTTAATCAGTGGAAAAGGAGTTTCTAAAACCAGATTGGGTAACTATAAGGTAATTATTTTCATCACGCCATATGAATCGACCTGGGTAAACGCTCTTTCACAAGAATTGATTGTGCCAATACAAAGGATACTAACAGGCCTGTAATTGCCCGTCAGACCATGTTATGTGACCTTTGACCTCATAACAAATGGGCAAATGGGATGCCATGTTGCACCTGTGACCCAAGTTTGTTCTTAGTAATGGGATATTACAGGTACTGTAACACCTTTTTTCACGATGTACAGAACATCAACAAACAGTGGACTAATTGATCCCTATGTGTCGTCCCGCTTAAGGCAGGCCGACACAAAAGGCAGCGACACAAAAAATGTCAACAATGTCCATTTGTTAATGAAATATCATGATTACTGCTAATCTGCTTTGAATAAAGAGTCATATCTTTGTGTGATGTCAATCAGTCATACCTGATATGTTGGGGTAGAGTAGTACAAACAAAGTTTTAAATCTGGTTTTATCCCCATCCCCCGCTATAATGGGGGTGGACCAATTTCATGTTCACAGCATACTGCTGTACTGACGAGTTAAGAAAGGCAAAAGATCATGACCGGATGCCCATGTGCTGGATGGCTGCCCGCCTTATCTTTCCAGAGCGACGCCCATTTTAGTAATCTTCTTTTTAGTTCCACCAGGGTACCCTCCTCATTGGCTTTCCTTAGAAACCCGATGGGGGTGAAGGTTTAGCGTAGCCGCAATCCCCGGTCTGGGAAAAACTGTTGAGATCAGTTGTGTTGTGTATAATATTACGCAAAAGTATTTGAAATGATCAACTTCTCAATTAATGTGGTCATCATATACCAACAAACATTTTTGACTTCAGCAAAGATTATGTGCTAAACCAAAAGTATTCAAATTATTTTGTTGGAGTAAGAGTGATATTTTTTGTTTCTGAAACGACTCGCAATATTACCCACCCACACCAGCTGTATGTTATGTCGGTCCTTTGGTGTCATGGTTTGACCAGTAATCTGAATATGATGACAAGCGAATTCTCTTGACAAAGTCCCATCGGCTAAAGCTGCCAGGGTTATAAAAAAATGTTTGGCGGCATAGCTTTTCAAGCATCACACATAGCTTGTTGAAAGCATAGCACATACTTTTTGGCTAAATCGTTGACTTGGAGCCCTATTTGCTTACAGATCTTAATCAGAGTCACAGATTTGGTAAAGTTATCAAACAGTACACACCATTACACCACCTGATCCTTTAGAATCATCTTGCTCGGTGGCCGGGTCACAGCTCAACATACCCTCAAAACATTAGTGAGGCAGTACTTTGATTGGGCAGTGGTAATCCACAGGCTGACTTCTGTAGCCAAAATTTGTTTTTAATTTATTTGATGTTGCTGACATAATTCCTATCCGATCAGAGAATTGATAATGGTATAAGGTCATTAAGCCCAGCTTGGCTATTGCCGGTACCTGTTTAAATATAAGAATTGAAGGTAGACGTTTCCTTTCTTCCCAGTCGATGCCAGGGTCACCCAAACTTGGTAGGTTCTTAGAATCTTTTCTGTAAACTTCTAACCTTGCCTGCAGAATAATGCAGTTATAAGAAGCAGACAAAGTAAATGAACATTTTCAAGCAAGACAATAGAGTTTACAAAAACAACACAAGGGGCACTTGTATTCCAAGGGAAAATACCATGCTTCATGTATGTCTTCCCCAAATGAACCCTACAAGCCAAATTTGATCTTGGCAATAAACCACCTTAAAACAATATTTTGTTTGATTTGGCCTTTGTTAAATAAGTTTTTGGTTGGACTTGCTACCCTAACAAGTAATTTGTGGCGGCTGTTTAGAATGCATCCCTAAACAAGTATTTGATATGTTTTGCTACCCTAATGAGTCTATCTATACAAATGTGCCCGTACCTTCACCATGAAGGAGGCTAGTACTCTAATTAAAGTACATCTGTATACCCCTCCTGTCAAAGTAAGTATTCAACAAATAGGGACAGCTGTCCTGAATGACCTTTGATCTTACCCTCTGTTACCCCACAGAGGCCCTCATTTACTCAATGTCTAACAAGCACGAATTTGCCATAACAAGTAGGACTTTGATCCATTACTGCACTATAAAAGCTACAGTAAAGTTGAAAATTCCACCGAAAGGTTGTATTCTAGAGCAGTATGACCTTAAATTACCCCTGAAGGACCGTTGACCTCATCTGTTAGCCCATAAGACCCCTTGTCTCAATGAGAGCATCCAAAGTATGACCTTGATGACCACTGCACTAAACAGTTTGGTATCCGGCTAAAACAGCGTTGCCCGTCCATCGCCTGATCCTCCAAATACCCTAATTATTTGTTTTTGGTAACAAGCATGACATCCACCTTAGGAATACCATCCCCCAGTATGTGCCTCCTGCATCCTTCCAGGTGCATCAAAATCAGGATAACCCAGTCTAGCTATATACCCACCTGTACAAAATCCTTCTCACCACAAATACTGGCTTTGGTTTTTCTACCAAGAATATGCCCAACGACATGAATGTAGTCCTGTGCTCATAACCAGAGCCTTTCCTCTGCAGGCAACCCCAGTTGTTGCTTAACTTGTGTCAGATTTTTGCATAAGTTGTTTTCATATTAACAAGATTCATAAGGTGCATATGACATGGTTTCAGAATTGCCTGATGGTTTTAGTGCCAAAGTGTGAAAAAAAAATTAAATCAATATACCCATGTTTAATTTTTAAGATGTGCCTTTCTAGGGTAAAATTGTTTATAGATTTTGAATTTTTAAATCAAAAAACCCTGTATCATACATTCATAGCTACCATTTGGCTACAAATATGTGTGGCCAATTTGTCCGAAAATCGCCTTGTCGGGTGACAAAATTTTCACCTACCAACTTTGAACAGAGGCTACAATATACAAATATTATATATATATATTATATATCATATATGACCCTATTATAATGTTATATATCATTAGGTGTTGGCATCATGATTAAAATTTTTTGCTTTTTTTAAGTTTTTTATTATTTTGATATATAGTATATTCATTGTGTGCTATAACAAATCTGAAATAAAAAAATTAGGGCTTGCATATTCCGTTTGAGAAAAAAGAGTTTCAAAAAGTACAAATTTTGCTCAAAATTTTACTTATTTACCACGCACTCTAGGGAAAATGCGATGCACACACCGATACTAACTTGCCCCAAAAAGATTAACAATGGCCCGAACGTTTTCTGATTGTCACATATGTTAGGTCTAAGTTGCCTACTGAAACAACCGATATAAAAAAATGGTTTCAACATATTAGTTTTCCTGCAACCGCCAAAACGTTCATTTTAGAGGGAATTTTGACTGAAATTCCCCGTCTTCACTAGGTCGCGTAAGTCGCGCGTCTCGTCGCTTATTTACGCCTATATGTCCACGCAGCAAAACAAAAATTTGGGTGCGTGAAAGGTGAGGCGCGTAATCACCAGCTCTTCCCTTAAAAAGTCCGTAGCACAACTTGAATGAAACAATAACGAAAATGGTGATATTTGACCAACATCATCATAACTTATACGTCTAGTTTAAAATGTTTAAATGTAATACAAATTAAAAAAAAAAAAGTTTCCCATATTTTCCACCTGATGAAAAAAAAAAACTGACCGACGAACACACCTTCAGAAAAGGCCATCTCAATTATAAACCTTGAATGATCTCACTGCAGCCCTCATGTCTCTATTGGTGCTCCACTTCGAAAAAGCAGTCTAACAGATGTTACCGAATTCGAGATATATAACATAGGCCTAATTATTCAATATAGCTATGAACTCAAAAGGAATCGACTCGTTTGCCTTTATTTTACTTTTAAAGCGAAATCATTTGTCTTTTAATTACATGGTAATTCCATTGTCACATGTCGTGTCCTCTCTAATATTTCTTAATTAAAATGGGGTACAATCTGAATTTAGATTAATGTGTTTCATTCATTAGATTTATATTACATTGAATTTTTATTTAAATTTTACATCTAAACTTGGATTTGTCCTTGATAGCAATCCAATTAGGTTAATTTTAATCTCAATAATTTAGCGAGTCCAAGAAACCCGCAAAACTGTGGTGCGTGGGGTGGGCGGAGATACACCCATAAAAAAGGTGATTTGATAAATTTGAATCAAAACCCCGGGGCTCAAGCACCAAAATCTCCTGTTGGATAATCCCAATTAATTTCTTGCAGAAGATACGCAGTATAAAACGTTGTTTTTTACTGGACAGCGATATTAATGACACAGTCGGTTTATGATTATTTTTTTATGATTGGTTTATTTACTTGACATTCACAAAGGACTCACTCATCACCTCATTCACTCATGCACTCATTCACTCACTCATTCACTCAACTCATTCACTCACTCATTCCTCACTCACTCACTCTCACTCCTTCACGTTCATCTCATCACTCACTATTCACGTCATTCATGCCCTCTCATTCCTTCACTCACTCATGATCACTCCTTCATTTACTCACTACTCACGCACTCACCACCCAAGAAAAGCACCCACTCCCTCTAGCCTAAATTTAAAAGAGTGAAAAAAACGACTGAAATCTTAATTCACTCGAAACAGAGTGTAAACCACTCAAATAGTTGCATGTGTTGGTTAATCCCCATCTCACAAAAAAAGGAAATCACTGAACTTTCACTCCAAAAGAGGTGAAACGAGAGTGCAATCAACGTGCTGTAACCCTCGCTCACAATTTATAGCACATGGGTGCCGGCAGCTTAGAGGTGAAAAAATGCCATGATTAACTCATGTAGGTACAAAAAAATATGCAATGTTTGCTTTAAAAAACTGTTTAAAATTCTGAATTTTTATATGTATTGGTGCCAACCCTGATTTAGCACATACAGATCTACCTTTTTAACCCCTTATGTGTTGAAAACAACCGATTTCGTCGTGGACTGGCAGGTCGCTTGTAAAATAAGAACTTCAAACAGCTTATTTTTACAACAATTGACGCCCTTTTATTTATTTATGTTTTGATTCAATGCACAAATTTTCCGTATTATTAGGCATTGCGAACTAGATAGCAGGAAAGTTGAAGTGCGCATTTGTACAAACTAAAACATGAGCAGCAACCTTCTAAAATGAGTCTTCTTTCACTCATGCCACAAGTGCAAATGCGGTTTAGAATCTGGGGTTTTGTGGTTAACCCAGTCAAAAGCTTTGGGTTCCATAAGACAGGCCAAGGTGCAATTAAATGAGTTCCCGGTTTATCGTCTGGCATTATGGGCAAATTCAATTTGTTTTTTGAAATGCGTCAAAAACGCTCCACAAAGTAACACAATGGTTTTCACGACACCTGCTTTTCCACAGCATACATGTTGCAAATCATTTTTGATTTTTATATCCTGCTCTAGCAATGACCAATTTACATATATTTAACACAAAAATTACATTTTTGGTACATTCTGTATTTTTTGTGGGTCCAAGTCGTATTTGCCCATAGGTTTTGTACAGCAATGTGCGCAGTTTGCTCGATGATTGAAATCGCTCTTTTCATTCAGCACATAAGGGTTAATTATTTTTTCTGGTTATGTAATTAATTTTGTTTCATTGAGGCGACCTTTTGAATCCAATCTGTTAAAGCAATATTGGCACATTTTTGCAGAGCGGCCCCAATTTCAAATTTGATATTTTTTCTGGCACAGTACACTTTTGGGTAATTGTCAGGGAACTATACCTGCCGAACGGATATCGCCTAAAAAAATAAATGCGTATTTAATCACAAAATAAGCGATTTTTGTAATAAAATTGGTATCCCAAATTGAACTTAACGGCAGAGCGGAATGCTACGTTTATGTCCGTCCGTGATGAATAGTGCCACCGATCGAAGAAGTACCCTCACTTGACTTACAACCCTAACTATTAAAACCCCTAAAGAATGAGAGCGTATAGACGTCCGATGAACGCTATTTCCCCTGCTATTAATCACATTGGAAGGCCGTTTCCAGCAGCCGTTGAATTATTACGGGGATCCCCGATCATAATTATTCTGTACAAAATGCCTTCGTTTGTGACACATATACATTTTTCGAGCTTACCTCCAGGTATAGTTTACTAGCCCGTTACCAATGCCGCACCGTGTCAAAATCTCAAAATTTTTTTTAAAAAATGAGGGGCGCCTTCAAAAAATGTGCTATATTGCTTAACCTTATGGATTTGGGGGCAGTGGATCTTCTGACAAGATTGATGATTATAGCATTTAATCTGTGACCAAAACCAATTCACTAGATTTTTTCAAAGAATGCCCTTAAAGCAAGTGGTATAAGTCTTGTTGCATTCTTTTTGTGTGGTGTGTGTGTTGACCCCCCTGAAAACACTTTGGCAGTGGAATTTTTTTAAACACACTCTGGTCACTGATGGGGTACATGAACACGACCGCATAACAGGGAAAAAATGGAAACCCCAATCAGTTTTATGACGGATTCCAAAATAGCGGTCCAAAACCGATTTTTGCAACGCGCACCCAATTCTCCCAACCCAAAAAAAGAAACATCACTTTCCTGAAGTACTTTTTTCCCATAAAATTTGGTTCTATACGACATTTTACATTGCTTATTTTTTTTTAAAGTTACTCTAGTACGATTTTTAAACAAAGGGCCCAAACAAATTTTGAATAGTGCCGCCAAAATCATTACATAACTGCATTGTTGGATAGAATTTTGGTACAATGACTGTGGGGCCAGCGAGCAAACCCATGAACTATGTATTTTACAAAAGCATACACTAGGCAGACCCCGACACCTAACCTTAACACAACCTCACCTAAACACAATACACACAGCACACACACACACACACATCCCACACACACCACACACACCCACAGTTTTTTAAAGTACATGTATATTCGAGCACTCACTCCCACACCACAACCACACCCCTGAAGCAAGCCGTTAACTTTATCTTCCGGATTCACATCTTCTGATATTGCTCGTTACCAGGAAACGTAGCGCTGTCCTAAGGTTACTGTGAAGGTGGACTAGGCGCCTGGTGTTGGTGTTTGAAAGTTGGATTGCGTTGTGATGTTGTGGAAGATGGACTTGAGCTTTCTGTTGTCTTTGGCACAAGGTCTAAAGGTAGTCTCCCTTTCAGAAATACCAGCCAATAAAATAGTGTGTTATCTGGGAGTGGGCTTTTGTATTAAATGAACAATATAAACATAAATGAGGATTACATACAAATCCACCGTGACACTAATGTCTTCATGGGGAGCGGTGTTTTTTCCTGGAGAAACAAAGTGACTTTTATATAGGTTCCATATTTCTATCAACACAAATTAAATTGTTAATTTAAAAAAAATATTCTATCAAATTAAATATCAATCATTGGGAAATGGTTTTTACGAACTTAAAAACATTTTCTGAAACTACCATACGCATGACATTTTCCAACATCAGTAAAATACCGACGAAGCCTTCTAAATGCTTGACTTAAATGGGATCCTGGACCCCATATATGAATTGCATCACCAAACTATTGTTTTCAACTTTAAGCAACAATACAGCATTAACGGATCACACGACGCCTAAATTTTTTCTAGATCGAGGATTTGGTCTGGTTTGCCATTTGTTTTTTATCTCTAGTGAACTAAAGACTCCCTCAAGTCCGTTCAGCTAGAAATGGATCACATGTCCTAAAAAATCAACAAATTATTTGTTACAATTGTTCAAAGTTTCAGCAAGCTTTTAGCCCATTTCTGACTTTGTTTTTACTAAAAGTGATATTAACTGGACCTTCAGAGTCATGATGCCTTTGTTTAAGGGCAAAATCAGAAACCCTTTGTATTATCATATTACTTCCATAAATCCTGTACTATATGTTCTTCGTAACACAACAAATGAAGTGACCCTGATACAGCTTTGCAATAGAGGACATTACCTTTATATGCATTGTTTATGCCCTCGGGCTAAAGCCCTTGGGCATAAGCAAGCCTTCATACCCAAAATCCTGTGAAAGAACCCCTAAGTCAAGATTCAAACTTGAATCCTCAATACCGTGTTATCATTCACACTTGAATCATACTATGGCATCATCAATGACTTCACTTTCCCCCAAAGTGTAAACATGTGCAGTCATAATTGATACAAATTCAAACTAGAATTTTGCGGTTCTGGGCTTTCGCGCTCACTATATTCAAAGAATATAAGCTGTGGGCTGCTCTATGACCTTTGACCTTGGCACATGACCTTTGACCTCATCAACATATGAGGGATCCCATGGTGCACCTATGACAGAAGTTTGGTTCCAATTGAACTTCAACTTTTCAATTGAGGTCAATTTAAAAAAAAACTTAACAATTTAGTGACACATATACACACACACATACATACACATGCACAACGGATTGCTAAGTGGTCCTGCCAGCTATAGCTGTGGCCCACAAAAATTTGTAAGTTGCTTTATTGCTTCATTTTGATTAAATTCAAGTAAGTCGTCACTGAATTCAAAGTTTTATAGTATAAACAAATCATGAAATAGATTTCATGCTAACCAACAAGTCAATCTCGACTTTGCACTTCTGATTTATTGACAATCAATTTTCTGAATATGAATTCAGAAATTACTTTCATTTTAAACACCTAATACTCGAATTCATTTATGCTAATCCTCAGTCAATTCAGAAAAAAAATATTGAATTCAATCTGACTTTGCTCCAGTGTAAACATGCTATATAAGACTTGAATCCTCTAATGCTACCATGTCATTATTAGGCATAATAACCCTTCGCACTTACTCAATTAATAAAATACTGCAAGTAAACTTGTGTCATCCCCCTGGCAAGATGGCAGTCTGGAACATGACCTCAGATGACCTTTGACCTTGATCCATGACCTTTGACCTTGATCCATGACCTTTGACATCATCCACACATGAAGAAACCCCTATTGCATCTTAACCCCAAGTCTGGTGTAAATCGGACTTAAAACTTTTTGAAGGAGACGTGAAAAACAAAAACCTAACCAAACTGGAACACACACACACATACATGTGCACATACATACACTTACGGACATGCATGTTATCGCAGAATCACCCTCTGCTTTTCAAGCCAGGGGGAAAAATAAATCACATGAGTAGGTGCAAAGGGCATAATATAATTATGCTGGATTAATATTTGCAATTGCATGGTGCATACAGTAATTAGAACATTCACACATATGCGTGATGTGGGATTAATTTGGTTTAATTTTAATTAAAACAATTTAATAAAAAAATACAGAATTATTGTTAATGAGTGAGGAGATTGTTTTGTGAGTGGGAGAAGCAGTAATTCCAAATTTCTGATTAATTTCTTTGTATGAAAATAACAAAATTTCCATCGGGTAACAAAAACTTCCAAGGAGGGCACTTCTCAGACTCTTCATTTTTTACAGGCTTGTTGGCTAAATCAAGCCCTGCCCAGTCATTGACTTCAAAAATTTAGTAACATGAACATTGTTATTACATTGGTGCGTTAGTCATGTTTCTTATATCAATACTATGTACAAACACTAGTTCACAGTAAACTGTTAGTACATTCACTGACTGTTGATGACAGTTTGCTATGAGATATCCAATTTCAGTCAGTCATGACTAAGGTCACACTAACAAGGCCTGTTTTCTTGTACACAAGAAAATAATACAATCACTATGACCTCATTGGTCAGAGATGCTCTGGAAAGCTCTGCAAAATGTCCAGATTTGTGGTGTAAATTTGCTGATTTTATTATCAAAAGTAAGTATTATGCTACCAGAAGGTCAACTACACACCCAAGATGGTCTAATTTGATAGGAAAAGTGTTTACGGTCACACACAAAGGATTAAAAGTGACAAAGTTTAATTTTGAAAAGCACGGGGTCTGAAGTTATTTAAATTCCAATAAATTTTGTATTGCTCTATCCATTTTAAGAAAGCAAAGAGCATGGAAAATATATAACTTTACATTTATTGGCATCAGGGAATTTAATTTCTATTCTATTACCTCTGCTGCCCATTATTGAAAATGCAGCATTCTTATTGGTCAGTCTACTGCCCATTATTCTGCAATAATGGGTCGCGAATGCATTTTCTCATTATATTACGCTGTTTTCGGTAATAGAATAGAAATAAAGGGTTTGCAGTATTATTTATGGGCTCATAATGTATCCTCGGCTGGAAAAAATTAAAATAATGGACTCGGCTGCGCCTCGTCCATTATTTTTTCCCGACCTCGGACACATTATTCGCCCATAAAGGATACTGCATCACCCTTTATTCTTAAATATATAACCGGGCCCTGATTTTGATAGATCTGAACTACAGACCCAGTGTCAACACTGCGCTTTACCCACCCAATTGGGCTACTATTGAACGTCAAAGTGCTTCAAAGCGCCATTTTCGTTGGGTGCCACGGGTAGCGGCAATTTTTTTGTCCCACAGAAACCAATGATTAAGGTAAAAATTGGGCTACATTTTGCCCTCCCATGCGGCACCTAACTGAAATTTTTGTTGGCAACACTGTGCAGACCCATTGGCAAGGTCCATTGCCTATTGTATTAGTACAAGCTAGCTCATGTTGAATGACCCTTTCCCAGAATTGTTCACAGTAGATAATTGCTCTAGGGTGACCTCTCCACTCACTGATTCCATTCAAAAATTCTAGGTCTGGAGGTTAAACAGTCAATTAGAAGTCAAAATGATGAAAATAAGACCACATTTTATAATTCAGCACAGATTTCCAAATTGGTAACCTGGCTGCTTACGGTTAATAAACACACATCAAAGTGCACATCAAGGATGTATTGACTCAACGGGCAAATATTCTTATGGAAAGTATTGCAAAATGCAGCAAATAATTTTAATCCTATCGAGAGATTGAGGATTTTGATAAAAAAAATAGAAAAGAATACAATTTAATAATAATCCACTACAAATTGGAAAATCAACATTTCATTTCAGTTTTAATATAGGAAAAAACATCCTTTTACAGAAGAATTGATACTGATTACAGTGAATTCATTTATGTGAATATTTAATGAATCAGTCAAATCATGATCAGCGCGGAGAATAAGTGAATTCTTTCCCGAAGAATATGCACCCCTGGACTCAAGCAAAAATCATTTAGAATGCTGTAAACACAATGGTTGGTATTCTGAAAGGGAGACTAACTTTAGACCTGGGTTTAAACCAGGGTTAGTTCTACAAGAGGGGACCTCTTTTTCTTACAACATACTCTAAAAGTGTGCTGTAACGGGTGAGAAAATTCCTCATGGATGGGCTGTTCCAGCCCATCCATGAGGAATTTTCTCACCCGTTACATTTAACTTCCACAGTATTTTAAAAGGAAAAAGGGTCCCCTCTTGTAGGACTAACCCTGGTTTAAACCCAGGTCTAAAGTTAGTCTCCCTTTCAGAATACCAGCCAATGAAAATAGGTGACCTGCTCCCACCAAACCAGGACAAAGTCGCCAGAGTACTTTTGGAGAAAGAGATCAATAAACTTGTGAAAAATCAATAGAAAACAAAAGAATTTCAAAGGCATATATTGATTTTTGATGGACAAAAGGAAGTGCAATGCTTACATGTGATACACTATTTTAAAGTTTGTTTTCTGAGCATTTCAAATCTGCATATATCTCAAAATGAGAATTTTCCGACTTTATCCGGGTTTCGTGGGAGCAGGTCACATTTATTGTGATCTGGTGAGTGGGCCTTTGAGTAAATGAAATGTTTATAAGATGAGGATTACATACATGAATCCACCGTGACACTAATGTCTTG
>JAMKCH010063065.1:0-24949 GCA_023653785.1 Ophioderma brevispina
TGACAGTTGCCTTTTTATTATTATGGAGTATTTATTTATTTGCCTCTATTTTTCTCGATATTGAAATTTGGTGCACGGGTCATTGCTTGCAATGAACTAGGAAATCTTACGAGTGCCATATCTTTAAATGGTATATTTGGCTTGAAAAACACTAACCGCCAACAAATATCGGCGATCTCAAACTTAATGAGTACAGGCTTTTCATCGAGTTACTTGTCAAACTTTCTGATTTTTTGAATATTGGACTTGAAAATGGAAAGAGTGACTGTATTTTATTTACATGAGTTCCATAGAAAACGGGTCATCATTATTTACAATACCATACATGCATGGGGGTATTTTTTGCCAAAGGAGTTATATTTTGAGTTGTAAACCTTGATATTAAAAACCGAAAAGCTTAATTAGGAAAATTAGTGGAGATGGTGTTATTTTGAATGCAAGCAATGCCTTCGTTCGCGCGACCATATGAAAAATGAGAAAATACAACAAACTGCTGATAATATAATAATCAAAGTGCATGGCCTTTTTTTTTTTTTTTTTGTTGTTCCAAATATCCGGTCTAAAAAATGCGAAGGGATCACCTGGAAGGAAAGTTTATCTCATGTGGTTTTTCTAGATCATATATTGAGGAGGAAATAAGAATATGTTAGGTAAAAGGCCGACAAGACTGAACGCAATCCTCCATATAGGGGGGTTATTTCCGGGGGGTCCAAAAATTAAGAAAAATCATATATTATGGTACATAGAAGACAAAAATATATATCTGACCTTAGAATTAAGCTTATTCAGGTATTTAAGTATAATGTACTGATAGTAATGATACCAAGTTAAATAAGTTGTAGGGGGGGTCACTAAATGACCCCTATTTAAGAAATACTGTGAAAATTGCTAAATATAACCAAAAATCCCACAATTAGGAAGTAATATGTGTTTATTCGATCCAGAAAAGTAGTTTCAGGGATAGTAGGGGGTCTGGGGAGGTCTGGTGAGGTGGCAAAATGCCAAAGGTATTTTGGGGTGGCAAACCATGGTGAGGGTGCACGTCAATATGCGACGTATATGTGGCCGATACAACTGTACGGAAATAGCTTTCAGTGTGGAAGAGAAAGTTTATCTCATGTGGTTTTCTAGATCAGAATTTTATGAGGAATAAGGAATATGTGTCAGTAAAAAGCACGAATTCTGAACGCACCCCCATAATGGGGTTATTTCGGGGCGGGGGGGGGGATAAATACTGGGGAAAATACACTTACTAAATGATACATATGAAGACCCAAAAGTAAAATTATACTGACAGTTAGTGGACCACAAGCATTGAACTATTCGGGTATTTAAGTATAATTACTTGATGTAGTAATTTATACAAGGGCAAGTAAGTTGTACCGGGGTCACAAAATCGCCCCCCCCCCTCCCCCCAATATGAAGAATACGCTGAAAATCCTGAAAAGAAAAAACCTACCAAAATTACGAAGTAAGTTTGTTAAATCCTGAAACAGTAGGTTCAGAGATAGTATAGTTAATCTGTGGAGGTCTGGTGATGTGGCAAGAGGGTAAAAAGACAGTATTTTGGGTGGTAAACCCATGGCGGGGGCAATTGAAAATAAGTTGTCTTATAGGTGCCTACCAGGTGGTACGAAAATTGCTTTCAGTGTGGGGGATTGGTCATAGAAAAAAAGTGGTAGTTGAAGATTTATGTTGATATTGGGAGAGAAAATGGGGTCATGGTTGTGAGATTGAAGGCAATTGGGGGTGTTGTTGGGTGTCAGTTTGATGTGAAAATGGGGTTCAAGGAGAGGCATCCGATATTTAGTACGGCTAAACTGTCATTGTATATGTTAAAGCGCTTTGACCTTATAAAGCGCTGTCAAATGTTTGTATTGTAAAAAAGGGACCACTAAACCCCTTTACCTTATGAACCAGACCCTATATATCCGTGCCGAATAGTAAAAAATTAATTAGTTGATTATCCTGTATTTAATAATACTTTTGTCCATGATTTAAACTTACATAAAAACAACAGTAGTTGTGTTGAAGTTAATTTTTCCAATGTATTTTTACAGGGGTGTGCATTTACCCCTCCCCCCAGCTTAGAGTCACTGTCATATAAGTACTACATAAAACATTTAATATTAATAGGAGGGACATAATGGCATGAAGCAAAATTGACATAATGAAACTCTCCTGTTTTTACTGTTTTAAGAATGTAAACATCAAATTGTTTTCAAAACTTGTGAAGAGTGATTTCAGTAAGGGTCTTTCATTATGTCAATTTTTTTATCATTATGTCGCTTTAAATACATAAATAAACTAGAGTCACAGTTGGTTACTACAGGTTTGATTTATCCTTACTTGTCATCAGATGTATTATTATAATTATTCTTACTCATCCCCCCCCCCACACACACACACGCGAACAGTTTTTGTTATCACATGAAGCATGGGGTGTGCAAAACAACAATAGACAATTTGCAATTGTCTAGTTAAATGGTAAGTTTGCAACCAAATTGTAATGATAATCGAGGTGGACCATGCAGATATGCTATCTGGTGGTGGGTGGTGGTGGTGGGTGTGTGGTGTGTGTGGGGGGGGGGGGGGTGCGCCATACTTGTGGATAATCAACGCTGTCCTGCAACCCCATGTTACATCACACGACACCCAATGGACCCCCATCACTTCAATTAAAACCAATGGACGCCCCTTTTTCATAATTCACACAGAAAACAATCAATGACCCTTCTTCGACACCCCTCCCCGCCAGCAGCGAACCCGCAGACCACACCACCACATATAAGTCGGTATTGAACAGCCTAAACCCCCATGGGGTGCAACCCCAAACGACTGCTTTACCACCTCACCAGACCTCCAAAGATGACCTATACTATCTCTCAAACTACTGTTTACAGTGAACAAACTACTTCCTAATTGTGGGTATTTTTGTATATTTTTAAGCAAGTTTAGTGATTCTGAATAGGGGTCCACAGCCGCACCACCCTCTGGGTTTCTCCCCTCCTATCCAGATCCCAACTTTTTCCATAATTTCACACGTTCCCATCCCACCGTACTCCCTAACCCCTACCCCGCGTAGACAGGTTCCCGCTCCCACCCATTACTTCTTAAATTACACCTGTATTGAAGCCTCCACAGGGTCCCGATTTCTTTGAGTTACCCACCCCCAACCCCTAACCCCCATTCCGAATGGTCCTCAAGCTACCAAAATAACACCGCAACTGACTACCCCGAATCGAACCGTCTTGGTGATGCAGCACCCAACCGGAAATCGTCAAAGCCATCCATCAAGTACCCCCGGCCCCATCACCTCCCCGGAAAGCTGCAGAGCCTTCCCCCAACTAAAACACAACATGCAATACCACCCTATTTCTAGCACGGCCACACGCTTTTTGATAATCACGGCCGTACCCTCATATCCTACTACAGCTTCTACACCCGACAGCATGATTTCCTTCCCATATAGAACTCCCTCCTGACCTAGCGAACCTGACCTCGTACCCATGTCAAAGGTCCGACGGACAGTCTCTACACTATAATCTAGCACTGCCTCAAACTGTCCGGAGTCATGCCATAATACCTCCTTAAGATCACCCCATAACGTTCCGCTTCACATACCCCTCAACCTCCCTCCTAAACCCATCATCTGTATAGATACAGGACTTAAATTACCCACAAAGATCCAGAACGTAAGTCCGGTCCAACCGCTAACTATTTATCAGTGGGATGACGGAGGCTCAATGCGCAAGCAACGACCGAGCCCTGCTAGAAGTGAGGTTTAGCTAATCAATCCCCCTTATGATGACCACATAATCCGTGGTCGACCCCAACCTGACGGGGCCGCCCACTCTACATATATGGCCCCATTCAACCCTTTCAAAGGGAAACCGGCACCACCCCACCTCTTCCTTACTCTCTTATAACCGCCACCATAGGAGACTCCCTCCTTTTGCTCCTCCGATAATCAAGCAACGCGGTCCCACTAGCGCACACTGCCGACCTCGCCCCACCAATACATGAACAACTCATGCTAGGATGATGGGCCAAAAAAGAGGACCTCAAGGTTGGCGGGGCCCCCCTGCGAACAGCTAGACCCCTATCACTCACACACACCCAGCACTTTCGGTCTTACCGAACCCACCTCAAGAGGACCCCCGCTCCACCGCCCTATACGATTATACACCTTAGACAGACCCACCCATTCCTCCACTATCCAAAATGACCTATCCTAGAGCATCAACTCCATGTGCAAATAAGCTAGCCAAAAACATCACATTACCTCCAGAGGTGTCTTAACCCCTTAATTCTAGCAAAAGATAGAAGCCTGACGAACCACATGGATTCCTAAAGCTGAACTTTTGACATGCGCACAGCCCGACAAACACCGGGCCACAAACCCGAAACAGCTACCGAAACACAATCACTTAAAGATATAAAGCAGAACATCGTGTGACGCCGCTCCGGCATTCCCTAGCCTCCACAGCTGGAGTAAAACGCAAGAGACCTGACATTCAATAGCCGCATTAGGAGCACGCCATGCGATACGTCACTTATCCAGGACTCCACTTTTGTCTTTCCGTGGAAGAAGCCCCTCAGACAAACACTCTAAACTCCATACGCCGGCAGCAATACTGCGGACAGGAGCGCCGTTTCTTCAACCCCACGCGGAAGAATACCCATTGGAACCCGAGCCCTTCTTCTCTAGAGGCCAGACCAGCATAAACCTAACAATCCCTCAATTCCCAACGCACGTCCTACACAAAATGAAACAAACCCAACATCCGAAGTACCCACAACTTAACTTCCACCCGAACCCCAATATTTTACCATCACTACTCTCCACCTTCTACCCCATTACATCAACCATCAACACTTCTATTGCCCACTCCTCCCCACACACCCCCAACTCCCTAAATTCAGCCACCTCCATCCCTTCTATCCATCGTTAATATACGGGTGCTAAGACGAACTAGCCTTGTCTTTCTCCCGGTTCCCACGGACCGTATTAAACCCCCAACAATCAACCCCACGCACATTACCAATGAAGTGGCTTGACAACATATCTCACGTACGCGTCCTCTTTCTACGATTTATAAGTCATCCCCTTCACCCCGTCGTTACAGCTACGAGATTTTCTCCAATAGAACTTCCTTATCCCCATCCCCCTCATCACAGCCACCTGAAAAGAATCGACAAGGCCACTCACCTCCCACCCCCACCTACACCTATCCTAACAAACTCCGCCGAAATTAGCCCACTTCCCCAGGAACCTCCACCAAACCACGCCACACGTAATAAACTAAGGCAGAGCGCACCTCCTATGCGTCGACGCTCACGAAACATACTAACCCCCCGTGTCGTTTTTTCTTCCCGAACGAACCCTTTCCCCCACAACCCCCCCCCGAATCCTTGTACGAATCATCAGAACGCCCAGGACCTAGGTTATCGTCCATCAGCCGTCTAGAAGCCCTAAAGCTACGAGGCGGGGTCTTTCCTATTCAAGTGGCTCCTTGATACTATATCCCCTGTCGCCCGACCCCCACCCATTCCTATTCAACACACCTTCCACCCAAACACACAACCAACACGTACACATCAAGAGAAGCGGCTCCAGTACAGATCACACGTCGATCCGCTATTAGTCTCGCCACCATTGTACGTTTCCAATACGCTCCACCAGAGCACTCTCCCACCACAAATCCACCCTTTATATAGTCGATGTTAAGGTGGAATTTGTCCCCACGAGCCACACCGCCAGTGCACCCGACCTCATTACGCCCTCCGAGTAGCATCGGCCCCACCCCCCGGACCACCCCTGACGAGGCCCCTTCCACGCACTCGTCGCCGCTCACTAATCCGTAAGGTCACTAGTTCCTTCTCCACCCCACCGCAACCCATCTAGGCTTTTGGGACAAGAAACGTTTACGCACCGGGTGACGGACCTGGAGCTCGACCGCCAACCTCCCAATGAAGCCCTCTCCCCGCTTACTACCACTCACGACACACCGGTCCCTCTTAACTTTCACCCGGGCGCTAACGAGATCCGGTCTCCCATCTCATAAAAACCTCTCTTTGCAAAGGGGCCCGTCGCTCCATAGCCCCCCCTTCTTGAAACTGATTTAGCTGTCACCCAGTCAAAACCCCCCCAGACACTGCGGCAAGTATCGCGCAGCGGTTAAAACTTCATATTATACGCGGCGAATCCATGCCTCTCAACGATTACGAGACGAAATAGTACCATTCCTTATCCATGTTATAACCCATTAGCACGACATACACTAACCCGCTTAACACAACCACAACCTTATCCCTCCCCACCCCATATTCCCTTAATCGGTATGGTCCCGACCAGCTTTTGCTTTAAATTGTATACGCATCAACGTCCCCCACCCTCAGTTCCTCTCAGACGGGCACCCCCTAGACCCCCCCGACCGGCTCTCAGTGCGATGATACCCTCTTAGCGCACCCGATAAACCCGCTATATCGACGAGCGTTTCCATTCGGTAACCGGCGATGGGAGCCCAAACCGAATCCAGTCCAACTATTCCCTTTCAGTATAACGGCGCTCTCTAATAGGTACAGCGGCGTTATCCCGACACTCGCCAGCCCACATCCCGGTAACCAAAAATCTCTAACTCCCCATCAAACCCCGGTGGCGAGGTACCCAGTAAGTGTGACCACACGTCATCCACCGTTGGCATTAATCCAAGATTACTAACTACCCCCCTACGGCCAGCATCCATTTGCCACGGTGCTTTTTACATGCGGTCAAATAACAAATCCATACGCCCGGCTCTACCTTCACGCCAGTTATCGGGCCGCGCCACCCCCTAGGACACGCGCCCCTCGGTAAGCCCCAACTACTAAATGACTGAAAGACAATAACTTTTCCTCCCATAAGCCTCAGACACATTCCAGAATCCTGGCTCCTCACAGGAGTCCCAACGAAATAAGATTACTGACATCCCACCACGCAAATAAACATCGTCCTCCCCGCATCCCCCGCTCATCAAGAACATTTAGTAGCGTGCTACCCACTCTACAGCAAGCGAGCGGCCGCGAGCTGGCGTGTACAGGCAAATTAACTACAAACTTGCAATCGGGCGGTCCCCCCCTCGACAGGCCTTCCCTCGCACGATTGGCCAGGCTCCAGCTGCGCGGCTACGATACCCGAGCCACACACCATACCCCTTCAACAGCCACCTCCCCACCTCCAACGGGTGATATTCAAAATTAGCCCCCAACCTGGCGCGTCTCCTCGGGCCTTTTGCATGCAGAGACATCGGGCTCCCTTCTCGCCCTTTCCAAACCGCGACTGCCACTGTATCACTTATCTTCTTTCCGCGCCCACCATGAAATGCCCAGGCCCCTAACTAGCTCCACGATGCCAAAAGCTGCACCCAAAACCACACGTTATAACTTGACAGCAGTACCAAAGGCCTTTGACCCTTCCTCCAAGAACACCAGACGGCGCACCCTTCTAGCATATTAAATAAGGCTCTGCTAGTGCATATAGTGACAAGTCTACAAGTCTCTCGCCACCCTTTCGCTGGTGCACGTTCTTACACAAGTACAGCAAGCTTTACTATTATCGAGTCAGATTCTACCTGCCTTTACTCACTAAACCTCGGCACCATCACCGGATGGAGCGCCGATCAGACCGCTCCCTTCGCCCATTCCCTCTGATGTTCTAATCACCTTGCCTATGCGACGAGCTCAACACACTGCAGATGGGATCGATAAACGTGTCAACGGCCATAACCCGAGACACAAGCCACTTTCACCACTGAGGACCGGCTATTTAGACAATGCAACAGCACCGTCCGACCGCCAGGTGACTCCGTCCAGCCACAGACCTTCGTATGCGATCAGACGCAGATGTGGACGTGCGCCCTTGGAAGGGGCGAGTCAACATTAAGGAAAGTGTCTTCCAGATCGTCTGACGAAGAGTTTTTGAGTTGGTGTGGCACCCTTGGCTTTGGTGTAGGACGATTGCACAGGGATGAGTAGTAAACTTGGTTCGCCGTTGTCGTTACTTCTTAGGTGTCAGTTTATTTTTAGTGACACCTACAACTTATACCCTTCGTATATTAATACATCAAGTACTTAGACTTAGTAAATACATCAATGAAGCTTTAAGTTTGAGCTCACTACACCAGTCAGGATATCTATTAGTCTTCATATGTACCATAATTTATATTATTTTTTCTTATTGTTTGACCCCCCCCTCCCCAGAATACCACCTATATAGGGTGCGGTTCAGGATTCTGGATGGTACCGAACTAGAGGCGGAGGCCGCATGAAGAAAGGCGGATGCGAGAAAAAACCACTGAGATTAATAAATTTTCCTTCCACATGAATAGCTATTTCGTACCACATGGTATAGGCACATATAAGCGCATATTGAAGTGCACCCCCCCTTCCATGGTTCCACCCCAAAATTTGGCATTTTGCCTCCTCAAAGACCCTCTACTATCCCTGAATACTACTGTTCTGGATGACAAATTACTTACTGTAATTGTGGTTGTTTGTATCTTTTAAGCAATTTCAACTATTTCTTATAAGGGGGTCATTTAAGACCCCTCCAACTTATTTACCCTCGTATCATAAATACATCAAATACATTATACTTAAATACCTGAATAAGCTTAATTCTCAGGTCATTACACGGTCAGGATATCTTATTTAGTCTTCATATATCCATAAATATGATTTTTTCTAATTTTTAGACCCCCCCGGAAATAACCCCCGATATTGAGGATGCGTTCGGAACGGCCTTTTACCTAACATATCTTATTCCTCAGTAAAATTTATGATCTAGAAAAACCACATGAGATGAGATAAACTTCCTTCCAGGTGATACCTAGATCAATTGTAGGCCACCTAAGAACTTAAAAATCCATGATGTTTCACAACAGATATTTTAAAAGAGGATGGGTGATGGACATCCGTAACAAGCTGCACGAAAATATGCTCGGAATGTATATACGTGGTTAAAGGCATAAACCCGCGATTTGCTATTCCGGAACATCGAAAAAAAATCTTAAAAAAAACACGTGATTTGAGATCTTTGGTACTGGCATAGATGTGCTAACATAACCGCAAGTGGTTGGATTGAAACCGGGTAGAAAGGTGAAGCAAGAGATTTTGAGATATATTTTTGTGTATTAATTAAAAATAATCACCTAGAAATTAGATAGAACTAAAGATCACCTAAAATGCTCAATTAAAAAATTTTGAGATGAATTGGGCTTTTCGTTTGAGCAGTAAAAATTTTTGCATAGTAAATAGTACAAAAGGATTACTGTTATAACAACAATTTCGGATCTTGAATTTTATAATAAAGATGTGGTTTTCTGAATAAAGGACATTCGATTTGAGCTTAGTTATTTCACACAGTGATTCAGTATAAGGACAGGCATTATGTATATACATGCAAAAACACGAAGGTGGATATTGAGGACGCCCTCATAGGGGAAAATATCTGACTCAGCCTTAAAAGACAGCACAATACATGTTATCTGATTCTGGAATTTTTTATTGTGCGTATAAAAATTAGACCTCAGATAAAAAAAGCGAGATATTGATACACCATGAATGTACAGTTTGGACCTCAAACAGGTACAATTGAATCTTTGTTTATTCTTACTGTGTGTATAGACCACATTCAGCGTAAAGTGTTACATGTTGAGTCGCACATCACCGCAGGTAATTGCGAAGACGGTTATGATAAAATTCTCTATACTTCATACAAAAATATTTGGAGTTTGGAATAGGTTTTATAATTGTACACACTTATCCGATTTATAAGCTAATATAACAAATTTCTTTTCTTTTTATGCTGCTTGTATTATTGGTGCTATTACATGTCACTTTAAGTTAATAATATTTTTGTAAATAAAATCATTTGCGCCTAAAATTTGTCAGCAGGACCTTGTTTTCCCTACAGTTCTTTACATCATAGTCACAGTAGAAATATACATGTATTAACATGATTTGACCCTGAACAAACATATGAAACAAGAAATTAATGAATTGTGCGGAGAGTCAAAAGTTCCTAATAACCAGTGTGTCCATGCCAAGAGGCGATAATTCTAAACATTAAACTCGGAAGAATCTGACCAAAAGACTTTTGGAAACAACTGCATTTAGTCAAGCTAAATTTGAAAATATCAATCATCTTTGAAGAATCTCTTAGTGGTATTCTTAATTACGGGTATCAAAAAGTATGGTGTGTGGTCGGTGCGATAATAGTATGGGATCATATCCCTTTCTCGGAAAAAAAAAAAAAAATGTGCACTTCATAACATAATGTCAATGTCAAATATTCCAATCATTTTACTTTTAAAAGTTCCCTAATGGATTATTCAGTTGGGTGTTTCCCTTACCCTATAATCCCAAACCTATGACAGTCTAAAAGGATTACAAAGTGTAAATATAGAAATATTTGATAGGTATCTCGAATTTCAGATATAGTGGATATAGTTTTCATTGTTTAATTTTTAGAACAGGTTTGACGATGTCGTTATATATCGAGGAATCTGAATAAATCCCGGAAATCCAACAAGGTGCTGGTGTTCGAGTTGACATACACCCTCAAAATAAAATGCCATGTCCTGAAGATGAGGGTGTGAAGGCCGGGCCTGGTAAGAGGCATGTATTGGAGTTAAAAAGTAGGTGTTCAGTCATCAAACCCAAATTACATGTCATACATTATTGCGTGAATATATGATGCATGTTGTGTTAGAACCATTTGGGTATAAATATCATCTACGCTATATGACAAGTCTTCGTGTATGATAACCGTGGCACCTACCACCTGGCGGGATACACTTCGGAGTGGAATGTGTGTGCGAATGTTGATCTTTTAGGCTTTCTAATCTTTGAAGACTGGCACATTTTTAAAAGGTGTGCCCTCAAATATTTATCAAAACCCGTATTTGTACATGGTAGCAATGTTTTGCAGTGCTCAGCTCTACGGAATGATAAAAGGGTCCAAAACAACACCTTTAATGTGCAAATTGGAATGATTTTTAATTAAAACCACTCCGGAGTTGGTGTTAGGCCAATAAATACAGTGTTTATAACCACGTGAAAAGGACGTTAGAGTTGAATGTACATGCACGCTGTTTGACCAATCCGACACCTAGTGGTTGTAGAATCAATGAGTAATGAGTATGGGTCCATGATGTTCATATAGAAATGAATTAATACATTTCCAATGATAAAAATTACTGTGCATTTACAGGAAAATCAGGTAAAAAAATACAGTATTTGGCTGTAATTTGGAAAATTACAGGAAAGTTACTGTAAATGTTATGTCCAATATTCAGGCATAAAAGGACAATTTAAAAATGAAGCATTTATTCGAATTTTAATGAGTAATAACATTATTATACACGATGAATCTTCAATTATAGATAACTACTAAAATTTACAGGGAAAAAAAATAGTGTAATTTGTACAGGAAAACTCATGAAGCAATTCTGCCAAACAAAACCCCGGAAAAATACAGCTTTACAGGTTTTCATCAAATTTACTGTATATTACAGCTCCCTGATGTATACATTTACCAACAAACTGTCATGTTACAGATATGCACTGCACAAACTGTGTGGATAGGCCTACTAAGGTAGGGTGTTTGTCAGAGTTTTTACTCTTACAATCTCTGTAAGACTCACTAAAACTCACCAAATATATATGTTTTTGAGTGTTTCGTTTAAATTAATCTTTACAGTATTACTGTAAATTGTACGGGAATTTTGCTTCCAGGGATTTTCTGTAAAATTTACAGTATTTTTTTTACAGTGTTGGTGGTAAAGAATTACAGTGATTACAATAAAGGCCCAATTCATGGTGCTGTCTTTGGATCATGATAAGATCTGTGATGAAAACAGTATAGGTCGGTCGCTCCGGTAACCGGGTAGGGTAATCCGGGAACTTTGTCACTATTTTGTTATTTTATTGTACAGCGGTGTGATATTGCCGTGACTAAGCTGCAATAGCCAATTAGGCAGCAAAAATTATTGTCTTCATTCGTCAATCTGACTTAAAAGTCCATAGAAGATAACAAATGCAACTATTTAAGTGGCCTAATAAACATAAAGTTTAAAGAAAATGCACCAAAACAAGTAGACTATTTATCACTCGCGCATGTTATTGTTAGTGATGTGGTTTGTTTTAAACGGCATCAGAGGAAATGTCTATCCGGAGTGATCTATATTGTGTGTAAGGTTTTAGTCAACGATTTGAGAGCAAATTGAAGGAATTTTATATTTTGAAAAAAATAAGCCTGTTACTTTTTAAATTGCCACGTATTCTTTACACTGTCAGGAAGAGTCATAACACTGAAAAAAAAACTGTGAAAAATAATGAATGGCTGTTGTTGATGGTTTTATTTCTCAAAGTGATCTTGGCTAAAGTGCTTAAATGAACAGCCACTATCATGCGGATTGAAAAAGATCTGCAAATCTTTTGATAAATCACGCATATACTCTGGTATATTAATAGCAGCGAAAAGCGCGTAACTGAAAAGCATTAGTAAAACCGTTAAGAAACCAAGAGTATTATTGATACGTTCGGTAAAAGCATGAATTCAGCACTTTTGCTTACTGAAAGAGAAAATGTCATTTTTTGAATCACACAAATTGGAATGCTCGGAATTGTTATCTACATAATTGTAGTACACCTATTACAGAATAAATAAACAGAAACTGATGTCTTTATTGATACAAATAAACAATATTTGTTATGGATCGTGCATGACCATTTATTCCTTTGAGTGCTTCGCATCGTTAATTCAAGGCTTCTTGAGAACTACTACCATGGTGTTTCCACCCTTTGAAGTTTTAGCCTACTTTTAAGTGCGACACCTTCACGGCACTAGGGAAATATTTGCAATGTTTCCGAAACAAAATGCCTGAAAAATAATGGGTGAGTGTGTATGGTATCATGATTGTTCTGATGTAATATATTTATTTCTGTTTTAACTTTTGAGAGAACCTTGAATGGGAAACACTAAAACTTGTTTACCATTTGCAAGAGGAAAAAAAAAGGAATTCTTACTTATTGCGATACCCCAAACACCCTAGAGGAAAATTGACAATCACATCAAAAGTGAGGTAGCGGTATGTTTGTTGTCAGATCTAGGAGCAATTGCCCACTATCCAAGCAGGGGTCCGCTCGTGATTTTTTGTCAGGTGGGTGTGAAGCGATTAAGGGACGTTAGGAATAAGGAAAGCGCTGTTGGTTTGCATGCTTAGAGAGACCTATGCGATAAATAGCTGGGAATTTTCCAGGTATGGTGCAAGAGGGATGCACAATAGTGTGATGTAACGAATGCTACTTCCTATTGGACAAGGTAGACTATGATGTGATGTAACCTTATTGCGTATAAGTAGCTAGTTGGAGTATTAAAATGGATTTGAACAGGGGAGACGATTGCGTACAACAATAATTGATCTGTAGATTTGGTAGATTTTTAATGGCGTATTATATCGGGATTAGAGTATAAATTATGCAACCACAATGGCTCATACTCTGGTGTTGTCTGCAAAGCATAAAAATCACTTGTATTTTTGCTGGGCCTAACAGGACATTTGACGACAGGCAGGACTGGTGGATTGAATATCCCATCCTGGACTGCAAAAAATAAGCAAAAACTCTCAAAAGACCTGTATAATTCTGGTCGTTTTGATTTCCCAAAACGTTATACTTCAGGACTGTTCCGAAGAAGAAAACTCACGGAAGAAAATACCCATGGACATGTTTTCGTGAAACTTTAGGGGTATAAGGTACCTTGAATATCTCCCGCTAGAAAAGCCTATTATCGTTGAACTAGTGACGCCTTTAGATTCTGGAAATCATTCAACAGAGAGAACGCTTCTAGAATAGTGAGATCTGTAATATTAAAGACATTGTTGGGTGATTATTATCAGCATTATAATTGTTGTGGGAATCCCAAATTATTGAACCAATCGTTCCAATCAATACAATAAAATAAATTTGTTGTTATATAAATATTAAAGATATTACTATGCATTGCCTCTTTTTTGGCGTTTAAAGGATATTTCTGACCTTGGAATACATGCGATACCTTAACAAGTGAAAAATATATTGCTTTAAGTATTCTATAGATCCTATATATTTTGTGACCTTGATGGGTTAATATATTTTGCGTTTTGTTATCTTGAGGTTTCTAGCATAATTTCAAAACAAGTTGAGCGAATTATATACTAGTCGCTAATAAGAAAGTCCCTCTAAAAGGCGTATCGTGGCAAGGAGAATTTGAAAAGATGAAAAAGGAAACATGGGTAATCAATCAAATTAAAAATGATTGGAGTGTTCTGAACGTGATGGAAAGTATACACACAAACGGATTTGCTAATAAACAGCTATACCAACGAATTGCAGGCTTAGGTTATTTTATTTTATTTTGCAGGCTAGGTTATTTTACACGGTTGCTAGGCTTGACAGAAAACAAAAGCACGACATGGATTTTCACGTGAAAATGGTGATGATGTGTTTTATATAGTTGTACCAAAAAGCGTACAGGTGTAACGTACGATATATTAAACGACGATGAGTCATTGTCTCAGATTTGCATATGTCGGATTAATTAAACAAGAGTATATATATTTTTTTACGGTGAATGCTACAGAGTGGACGTACACAACTGTTTTCAATAAGTATGAGGAAAATTGTTATAACATGAGTGTATTCATGTGAATATTTCCCTTACATTATACGTACAGTAGATATATTTATTTCAAATTTCTGAAATGTGTTATTTCCTAGAATATAGTTTCAAAATGATCAAGGTAAAATATTCATGCCATTTGTACCGTTACTACTTCAACATAAACAAATAAACAAAATAAACAAAATTGAGCCAATTGGCATCTTGCTAAATACAGAGGCATCATTAGCATAAAATCACAGATCTATATTTTGGAGTTTTAAGAGAGTTGTAGTATTAATAAATGCAACCTTTAAGGAAAATGTGTCACAATTCATGCTTCAAACGCCAATCTTTTAAACTTTTAATCCCTTTTTAATCAAAACTTGAGGGGTTTTAGTATAATTGGACTCCTCTGTGAACAATAATACCCAGATGGCAGAGTTCCCTAGGTCTTCATCAAGTCTTTAATCAACCCTTATTGTTTTCTTTAATTTTAGACGCATATCAAAGAAAAGGTAAACATTACAACTGTTACTGTGGAAACAACGAACAACAAATTGTTTCGGAGTACTTTACTCAAGTTGAGTACTAAAAAACTGGTGAGTATAGGTCCACTCAAATGTTTTGTTTCAAAATCATTGTCATCATGTCAATACAGCTAGATTCTAACCCCGTAAAAAGTTTGCAAACCTTTTTTTTTTCAAAATTATTAATATCTCAAATAGAGTGTATGCTGAAAATTACAATAATGCTAACAATAAGATCTATGATGCTTTGTTTGTTATTTGTTCGTTGTTTGGAATATTTCAGTTCCCCATACACCATTGTATTCATTGAATGCCGGATCGGGGTTTGGTTCCTTTTTTTTTTTCCCAGGAGCCGACATTTTAATGGAGGTAGGCAAATACGTTGTACATGCAAAATTCTGACTTGGTCAGAAATAGGCGCGCCTTTCCTTTTAATACGGTACAGTTCATAAATTGGGACGATAGTCTAATGCGCTAGCTCATTAACCTCTGTATTATTTCATATGTGTACAATTGTAATTTTCATGAAAAGATGTGTGAAAAAGACTGCTTCTTCAATGAGGTTGTGAAAACATGTGGTTGTGCTGACATCCTGTTCAGATATGCAGATTCCACAGTTGCCTGTAACTCCACAGATCATAACGATGGTATGTGAAGATATTAATAAAACGGATAATAAAATGATACAACGACAAACAAGTAGAATTAACGGATTCTCGGCCTAACATTTAGTGACACAACACACATACTTACACACTTACACAAACAGTCATACACACGAACAAAAAACAGCATCTGGAGCTTTGTGTTCTCAGAACCCGGACTTAGCCGTAGACATTTGACACAAGGACCTCTTGATGACCATTGATCCAAATCTGTGTTTAAACATAGCCACTGCACCATGTTCTATCTTTTATAAATTAGAATGGGAGGGCATTATATGCATGATTCTAGCAGAATCTATGGACGAAGCGAAACTCAATTCATGCACGGCGAGTTCAAGTTAATTATACAACCCGAGAAAGTAAATTGGATAAATATTTTATAGAAGCTCGGAGAAATGGCGGCACAGAATAAATAAAGACGAAAAATACCACGCGTCTCGAACCCGGAGCCCTCGCTTTTAGCGTGAGAAATACCCTGGGCCACAGAGGACTGTGTAATGTGGATACCAGTGAACGAGCACTATGTATTCAGTCTTATTTCGAGTTTCAAGCGGCCGTAAATATATTCGTTTGTAGTTAGAAGGAAGGGCCTTATATGATTGATTCTAGCAGAATCTATGACGAAGCGAAATCAATTCAGTTTTCTCCGAGCTTCTATATAATATTTACCAATTTACGTTATCGGGTTGTATCATTACTTGATCCTCCTGCATTGTAAGAGGGGGTGAAGATAAATAATGATAAAGATAAGAGTTCATCAGTATGAAGCATGTTTTTGAACTCATTCCCCCCCTCAGCAAACCTACTTGACCTTTTAGTACAAGTAAGGGGTGACGAGATGGACCCTAAGACCAGCTTATGAGATCGGATGAGAGTAAAATCGTATTCTCATTTTGTTGTTTTGACTAAGAGTAAGGCTTAGAGGGTTGGTTTTTTTTCATGATTTCAGGTTGTAGGACTCGTATTTTGTTAAACATGGTTTTGCCTAGACTTACAATGTAGGCCTAATGAAAATGTTTGTAGGCATAAACCAAAATAAATCGCTGCAGCAAGAATTGTGAAGTCCTAGATTTATAAAGATCATAAAGTATAAAGTGTAGACCCTGTTTTAGGATTGGTTTTAGTATGATTTTAGGGTAGTGGGGACCTGGTATTTAATTGGAGCCTACGATGTAAAATGATTACGCTCTGAGGTTTTGTAGGTCTAGCGGTTGACATCATGGCATTCGATATTTTTATAAGGTTCAACTATTCCCGTGATCATGAGGTAAAAGTCAAAACTAATATTCCGCAATGTCTTTTGGGACAAATGTCATAAAATGCATATTCATGAGATGCACGTCATTTCGTTGAGAAGACTCTAGCAAATCCTCAGAGTGGGGAAAAGTTGGTGACTTTCAGTTTGCAGACTAGCTTCCTCTCGAATATGCTCATTAGAGTTCGAAGATAGCAGTATCATTATCTGATGTAATCTTAGCTCTAATTAGACGCTCTCCTAGATTTTGGGTTCGTCTAAGTGCGAGTATCGGGAGCAGGGGGAAGATTCGTTTCAGATTATGATTTCAGATATGAAATGCCAATTCCTGAGAAGTGCCTGTTGATATCAGATGATCTTTGGGGGAAGTAGTCAGTTGAAGACTTAAGGAAGTTACGCGGTTATTGGTAAGAGGGGGTGGTAGAGTTACGCATTCCCGTGTTCGGTTATCCTAGGCCTATCGGTTTTGGAAGAGCAGGTTAAAAACAGCACGTTATTGTCTTCATGTAACATAATGTCCATTTGTAGTAGATGGGATCATGGTAAGAAGGGTAAGAGGGGTGATAGAGCTACGCAATCTCATTGGTCAATTATCCTCATCCTGTCAATTTGGAAGAGCAGGTAAAAGTAACCATTTGTGTGTCATCATGAGACATAATGTCCACTTGTTTTTGACAAATAATAGTTAAGTAAATAGATTAAATCAAAATTCTTAAATCAAGATAAGTTGAAAATTGTTTTCTTTTGTTTATACAATTGTTGAGTATTTGCCCTTTTAATTTCCGCCCAAAGATACTTCGAAAACGGGCAAATGGTGACGTCAAGTGATGACCATCATATCGCAGTGTTGCCACTTTCCTATTCGGGTGAACTGCAGGGGGGTAGGACATGCCTCCTAACAGCAACAGCCTGAATTACAAATCGGCATCAACATCCGGCGCGGAATCGAGTGCTAGTCTTTTTCAAGACTTAAGGTAGGAGGGTCGCTATTACGCGTATCGGACGGTTACACTAAGACTTAACTAAAGTGTAGGACTGGAACGAATATTAAATTACAATGACCGAAATTGGAAATTACACTATTTTGCAGCGGGGTTAACCACTAACCCCGACGGATTTTTGACGTCAATATAATTTATCCTTTATTTATCATGATATTAATAAGATGTCTTGAACTAGGGTTAAGAGGAGATTTGTAATGAAACTGAGAAAAGGCTACCATAGTAAATGCACGTAGCAGTTCCACAAGTTACCGTTTGGAAATCCCCAAAGCCCAAATCGAGCAGGTCGGTCCTACCCCCCCCCCCGTGACCTGCGATCGATGTGTTGTTATACTATTTCAAATTTATTATTGACTTTCAAAGCCATCAATATTACAGTGTCAGCATGACAAAAAAATAACAATTCAAGTCAACACGATGTTTTGTTTGGTCATCACTTTGACGTCACGAGGAGAGCAAATTTGGGCGCTTTTGGTCAATGAAGCATGGCGAAAAATCCGCCCGTTTCTTCGTATGTCAAAAAAGCAAAAATTAAAATGCCTCTATTTTGTTAATTTACATCAAATGTATTATTTTTCGGGGAATTCTGTTTCGATGTATGTACATATATTTTCTGAATGTACAGTCAAACTGACGCTTGGCAAACATATTGACATATTTACTTTAAAAACTTTTCAAATCGTATTTTATCTCTACTTTTTTTTACAATGTCTATGGAAAGTGAAAAGTAGCCAAACAATCGCGAATTCACTGTGGGCCTTTGACTCAGTGCAGTTCGCGGGCCGAATGTAACCAAAGTCGGCCAGGTGGGCTACCAAATCGTGGATTTGGTAACATTGGGATTGCACCGGCTTTGGGCGTGCGTGTGTTTATGCAATACTTCCTTATCAATGGGGCTCACAGGCGCGCGGTAATTGGATGAGAGAAATAATGTAAGTAGACTAGAGTGTGACATCATCCTAATTATGGTTTGTCACTGCTCGCGTGGAAGCTTGTTTGCGAATGGATATGGCCCTAGATACTGTGCAGATATCTCAAGACCGAGACTGAAAGCCTGAGTGAAGCCAAGACCACTGCTCCTGCCTTCCATCTCAACAAAAAAGAGGCTCATCACCAGCTTTCAAATCAACCTCATGGAGCACTCGTGTTGCACCTCGCCATAAACCTACACCAACTTATCTGGGAGTGAAGCTTGACCCGCAGCTTACTTACCGGCATTATCTCGAAGTCCGTATGGCGCCAAGGTACCATTCAAGGGATAACCTCTTGTGCCGACTTGCTTGATTGCTGCTGAATATCCGGCCCCCCCCCCTAGCATGTGTGCAACCATCACTCACACAAACGAAGCTGGACCAGACTCAACGAGACTTGGAGAACCATTACTGTTTTGTGGCCCTTCGTCCACTCCATCTGAGTTTTTTTGCTTCTGGCCAATTGCTTTCATGCATTGCACCTGCCGTGCTTCGGAGAGAACACCACCAACGCACAACTGGTGATAAGAGCTCTGCTGTCACAAGCACCTTCTACATAACACCTGGTCAAAGGAATCAACCAGCCGGCAGACTGAGACTGTGCTCTCGTCGACCTTTGTGTCGACACGGTCTCTAAATCCTCCAGCTCCCCATTCAACATCTTTACAGACATGGAATACTTCCTGGCTAGATACTATGCGTAACACCTTGTAGCACTCTTTCCACGCAAGAATGGGTCACCTTATAAACCGTAATTCGCTTCAACAGCAATATGCACCGATTGGGGCTGCGACAATCTCCCAGAGCCTGCCAATGTGGTTCTCCCTCACACAGAACTCCGACACATTCTCAATGATGCACTACTCTTTCCAACCTTTCGTCAACCTGTGGACATAGACTTCCCAAAACCCCAACCAATCAACAGTGATCTGGCCTCCACCCGTCACACATATTTAGCTGCGCCTATACGCAAGAGGAGAATAACACGCAATATCTAAATGGTAGTTTGTACCTTTAAAGTTCCACAATACGTAGGATTTTCGTCAGTAATTTCTCTTTTTTTTTTTCCGATGACAAGGATTAAAAGTTCCTTGATAACACAAATTCTGCAGTTCTGCAGCAAACATCCGAGATGCAAAGTCCGTCGTCGAATGATCCTTTTTAGCATGGCAAAACTGGAATCCTTTTGGATTCCAAATATTTTTAAAAAGTTTCTTCGAGCCTTCAAGACGCAGCAGACCAAGTCTCTTTTGGTAAAGAAAAATATAATTATGACCCTTGGTATTAATACTGCTAAGAGCTATCAATCTGCAGATAAAATTGCTGGCAGGCACTAAAGTCAATAGATATGGTTTTAACATTATATTGCCTCAATTTATAATCTGACACATTTTTATTTATCGGGATTACCGTGTATCACTTGGTTAGGATCATAGGTATATTCTATTGTTTCAATTGATACAATAAAATATACTTTACGGTAATATTTAGAAATTTGTGTCAGTATTTTTTAAGATATTCACGTTTTTTGGGGCTGCCATAGTGATTGACGTCATGTTAAACTTTAAATGTATCAGAAAATATATTTATTGTGTCTAACCAACATAATCTAAGTACTTCATGTTTATTTTTTATCGCATTTTTTGCTGTTATAGGGCCAATTTTTTAAAATTATTGAGTGGCTTCCATTTTGAATTGATTATGACTCAATGTGTCGTGCAAGCACTTGTTCATTGGGTCCTATAGATTATCTAGTAACTGAAAGATAATTATCATTTATGGCGACGCATCTTGGATTTCTCAAATGCCCAAGGATGCCTAGGTGGAGGCACCCAGCAGATTCTTTTTCTATACACCCTAATCTATCATTTTCCAGCAAAAAAAAGTGTATATTACTCAATGTACGGTCACATGAACGTTCTCTATGGACTACTACTTTATACTGCACAGCTCTATTTAAAAAAACAGTAGGTAAACAGGTGGGTCAGGGGCGGCAGGTTGCCACCCCAAAGAGCCTTGACAGGGAAGAAAAAAGCTTGAAATTCACGCAAAATCAGCCCTTTTTGCGCTCTCCGGAATTTTTACTTCCAACAGGAAAATCGCCTTCAAAACTGGGAATATTCCCCCTCTGAAAAGTGATTCCATGTTACGCCCATGATTAAAAATAGGCTTCATTACATCACATTCTAAATTGTCCTATTGGAAAGTACACCATGGACATCATAGGAAATTACCTATTTTGAAAGTCCTCCCTTGCATAATATTTGGAAAATCCTAACTTTAAGCAACTCTGTCTGGAAACGATCTGATGTATGTAAACCCAAAGATTTCTTAATAAGGTGCATTATATTGTTCTCTTGGATAAACCAGACCATTTTGGTTCTGTTAGGGCTCTTCTCAAAACTAAATACGAAAAAATATTTAATCACAAAATCAGGATACTATAAACTCTGAATTGTATTTCTGTAGTTAGTTCTTGTGAAGTATGTGTAATGGCCATGTTTAATCAGGTAGACAATAAAAAGGAACACCTCAAATTAAAGTAAAAACGATTGGGGATGTTATTATTCCACGATGGCAGTTATTCACTGTCATGATTCACATGAATTGCTTTTGAGAATTGTCTGAGTCAACATGACCAAACAATAGAAACTTGTTGTGACTGTTATACAGGCACGTGTGTGGCGGCGTTGAAGCAAATTATACGAAAGGACGGATCGTATGCAATTGTACTTTGGCATGCCAGTATTAGTATGTAAAATGTTTGATATATTCAGGCAAATCTCATACTTGCATCATAAAGCTAAGCATTTTAAAGGTTTGTCCAAAAATGCTGTCCCATATTTATAGTTCGCGTTATTTCCTGGCATTAATTTCGACTTACCTCAGTCTCGGGGTCTGAAGTAAGCAATCATAGTGGCAGAATCTACCGTATTTCATTTTTAGTCGTGAACAGTAGTTATAGGTTGTAGGCTGCTATGCAAATAATTACATACTAGAAACAACCCACAATTGTTCTCTATTCATTATAAGAAATAAAAATTCAGTAAGGTTTTGAGGGTGCAAGTTAGACGAATAATTAATTATGACTGAGTGGCGGGAGTCGAAAATTATAATTTATATAGTACATTTAGCCCAAACTAGCAAATTTGTGTTTGGTTTTGTTCTTTATTACAGGGAAACGTTGTACAAACTAAATCTAGTTATTCACTTGGCAATGCAAGTACAAAGTAAGCATTAAATAGCTTACGTCATCTTATCACTAATGAAACGCACAAAAATGGTTCTATAAAACTAAGCAAGGGTCTCACAGCTTCATGTCTCACAGTCAGCAGCAGGCCACATAGACAGGACTTATGGGGGGGGGGCGGGTGCGGGATTGCCAGAAGTGGACCTTTTTTCAACAAAACATTTTTTGGGCTAGCTCGCTCGTCGGTTGACCCGTCGTCTCCAAAATCTGAAGGGGGAGGGGGGGAGGGAGAATGAGACACCGGCGTTCAAAAACACAGATAATAATAATAGTAAGGAGAATACAGTAGTATGTCACCAGTGCATTGACATTGACATATAGTTTATAGTTATTTAGATAATAACAAACACTTACAACGTAAGCTTGTAACAAGCGCCATGACAAAGCGGACCTTCAACATGATAAAGGCGGACCCTTCGTCGCCCCCCACCCCCCCCCCCCCTGCTACGGCCCTTGTCAGCAGTCTCAAGTAATTTTAATGTTCTTTACAGAACCTTCGCAGTGCTATTAAAAGTTTTGTGAAACATGAAGATAGATTTCAGATAATCTAATAAAATGGTTTCTTTAAACGCCAGCTCGAATACGGATCTGGAACATTTTGATCTGAAGCTTCCATAAAGAGGTCAACGAGAGTTCCAATATTAGAGGAATACAAAAATAATATATATAATAGGGTAGAGATCCTGGGAAGCGAGGCTTAAGGATTGCGTTTTTTTCTGCATGTTATATATTTGACAAATGGAAGAAATGTTGAATTGTTGATCCCTTAATACAGTATTCCTTTTATAAGCGGATGTATTTCTGTGATTTTTTGCCATCAAGCTAGCTCCCTAACATACAAGTGTCAACCAAAAAACATAACTTGACCCCAACAGCACCCCCAATTTCAGTCTTGAAACATTTATGAAAATTAATATTTTAAAAAGTATTGATTAACTTTCAAAACGCAAACCCATGAATTCGGGGGGGCCCCAAATTACTTGAAGTTATTTCCTAATTGAATGAATATTTTTTTTTTTTACTTGGGGATCAGTGGAAAAACTTGGTTTTGCACGCATTAAACATGTTTTTTTATGATGCGTTATGTTAAAGTTTTTATTGCTTCTTTCTTTGAAGCTTGCATGTCAAAAAACATTTTTATGGGACATTTTTGATTGTCTAGATATTCATTTTTTTGGCGAAGAACATGCATGTTTTCAAGTATTGCCTTTGTTTTTTTTTTTTTTTTTTTTTTTTTTTTTTTTTTTTTTTTAAAAAAAAACCAAGATTCCATTAAATAAGGGACACTGAGGCCATTTGGAACCCTACTTCAATCTGGTTTTTCTGGTTGAATAGCATAAAAATACTTTTTAATATGTAAATATGTATGTATAGGGTTTTTTGGACACTTTGTAGCTGGCAAATATTAAATTGCTTAAAGGTAATTAAATGGAAAATTTGGGGGGGGGGTATAATTAACTATCATAGCCGGTATCATATCCGTAATTTTCATTCATCACCATAAAAATACACATGCTAAAGAAACAATATATGAATTGTAGACATTCCTGAAGTCTTATTGTCTGCAATCGAAATGCCTAAAGTTACCTTGAACCTACACAAAGAAAAGAAATGAAAAACAACAAACATACACACAAAATAAGTTAAAACGTTAAAACTAAAACAATCTAAGATACCAACAGATAATCTTTAACAATAAATAATTGTCTGAAATGCTCTATTAGGTCTCATAATCATACGTAATACGATAGATAGATGCCTAAACATGATTATGATAGAGATTTTTTGATTTTGTTATCCAGGAAATTTTTTTTAATGTATGCAACAGATACCGTTTTTTGATGCTGTAGTCTTCAAGCATTTTAATCCGATTAAAAAAACAAAAAACAAGGAAACGCGTCACGGGTATCGCTCCTTGATACCACTGTCAAGAAATCCCCTAGCACAACAAATTAGCCTTTTGCACAAATGATTTGAATTTTATATAATACAAATTTATTTAATAGATGTTGAGATTAGAGCCCTAATTTCCTTTTACGGCATCACATTGGATGCCAAGTCAAAAATAACCTTTCAACACAAACAAATGAGCCTTGTGCACAAATAATCTGAATTTTATATAAGAACAGAATTTATTCATTTATGTTGAGATTAATAGCCCTAATTTCCTGTTACTGGCATCATAAGGATGATAAGGTCAGAAATACGCCTTAGCACAAACAAATAAGCTTGTGACAAATGAGCTGACGTTTTAATTTTAACTTTATTTTATTTGGTTGAAATAAAACGATTGGTTCAAAAATTTGGAATGTCCAAAACCTTTCACAAGATTATCACAATCAATACACAAAATGTCCTTAAAATTAACATTAAGTACATAAAGGGAGGGGGCATGATTTCCGTTTTTCGAAGCACCCATGTTTTCACGCTAAATGTTTTTTTTTTGCCCAAATGTAATTGCCTAAATATCATTGCGCATATTTATGGAAAAGCAATTTCAAATCGGCCATAGCGTTTTATGCTATAAGCCTAATAGCATAATGGTGGCGCTATTCACAACCTGTTTTGCCCCTTAAATCGTAACTGGAATACTT
>JAMKCH010063067.1:0-76982 GCA_023653785.1 Ophioderma brevispina
CAGCCCGGAACTTCAGCTTATTTATTTAGAATTTTTAGTTAGGTTTCACAAATGGCATGTTTTACGATAGAGGGGTCCAAATTTCCCGATTTACTAAAAGTGTAATTTCAAGTATCAGGTGTAATTGGGGCATTTTACAGTTTTAATTGGAAAGTTCTGAAAGCCAAGACACACTCCAAAAGTAAATTTGGACAAAGAATTATGTATTTTAACATAATATCCCCCTTTTCTTACTACAAACGTTATATTTTTGATGGAACAATATGTCCATCAAAAAAAGTCACATTAGCAACAAACATGTTGATTTTTACCTCTTTTTGTGAGAGGATTTGATTTTTTGATAAATGTGTTATGTATTTTAGGTCACTTATTCTTCAAGACAGTTTAAAACTATCCTGTTTTCAGGTAAATTTTTACAATACAATACTTTTTTTCAGGCGACTGTTACATTTGATGGACAAAAATGGGAAAATGTGTCCAGCAAAAAGTGTAACATTACCTCTCAAAAAGTCTCCATATCTTGAACCACTACTTATGCAGGCAACTCAAATTTCTATCAGATTTTGCTTTGTGAATTCATAGTTTCAATAGGTAAAAACAAACTGATTTAAAAGTGGTACAAAACAATAATTATACTGAAAAATGTGTTTTCTACATAGGCCAAACTACTGGACCCCTCTCTAGTGAAACGTGCCATACATATCTGTCAAAGATGCAACACGTAGTAAATAATATCTACAACGTTTGATTTCTATCGATTGAATATTAAATAGGGAGAGAATAAACGCAACAATAAAAAAACAATTCTGCATTTTTTCTGACGATCAATTGGTAAAATATTTAACACATGCACCTTTGTGCATTAATAATTAATGACTTGCAATGGTATGTGCACGTTTTCTTCATGTGTGCTAAGTAATGAAAATCTCCGAGTAGGGGAAAAGTAGCTATCCATCAAAAATAATGATAAAAACGAGAAATAAGCAAATGAAAATACACATCGTGTTCATGGCTATACGTAATCTTAGCTTTACTTACAACTTGAAGGTGTGGAAAATATATCCGTCGATTCACGGCGTTTTTAAAGCTGGGAGAAAGTGCTTGTGATTTACATTGTCCAATTAAAGAGAAACGTATTAAAGGGTCATTTCCTGAATGGATCAATGGGGATTATATTAAAACTCACTAAAGATAGGGATTTTATTCGAGAGCTCCATAAAATTCAATAATGAAAGAGGATGGAAGATGGCTAGGACAATTAAAAATTAAAGTCAATAAACTAAATAATCACCAAGAAGAATTTTGTACTAGCGCTAATTAATAATTAAGTTAAATAACTCTAAGAAATTATGGGACTACAGTTAAAAAGTTAATTCCAAACCAATGTATCATCTATTCCTCGTCAAACTCAAACTGGGTTCATGATAATGATAAAGACACTGCTGATCAATTCAACTCATTTTTCACCTCAATTGGTAACAACCTGGCAAGCAAATTTAAACATTATGGTAGTGGAGGTTGCCAATGACTGTGGTTACTAATAATCTGATAAATTTGTCCTGAATTAGGAGACCTTTTAAATTTGATGTTCTAACACCAGGACTTTATTTTTGACCAGATATGTAACTTTTCTCTGTAATAATAAGAGCAGTGGTATTGAAACTTAAGTATCAGATTGTTAAAGTTAGCGGCTACAGTTCGATTTGTCACCCCCGTGCATTATATTTGTACCTTGCCTTGCTAACTCCAAACTTCCCATCCACAATGGAAGTGGCTTAAGGTTACACCTATACAAGGATGGTGATAAGAGTGATGTGAGTAACTACATACCTATATCGTTTACTATTCTTTCTAAGAATTAGAACGTGGCAGTTCATGATTTCAACTAATAATTATCTAACCAGAAATAAACATTCTACATCCATGTCAGTCAGGTTTTAGAAGCAAAATAGTACAAACACTACATTACTTGATGTAAATGATCGCATCTTAAATAATATAAATGATGGTAAAGTAACAGGTGCATGTTTCTAGATCTAAAAAGTGCATTCGATACTGTGAGTCATGAAATCCTTCTTAAAAAAACTTAATTCGTATGGCATAGCTGGCAATCAACTACAATGGTTTGAATCATATCTAAAAAAATAGGTCTCAGCTGTTAAAATAAACTTCTACACTTTCTGATTTTAGGCACATAAATATTGGTATCCCCCAAAGATCTATCCTAGGCTCCCTTTTGTTTATAATTTTTGTTACTCATTCCGGATTCAGTTAAATGTAAAGTGTGTCATGTAGGCTGATGACACAACTTTAGAAACTGAACTTAAAAGAAATTAGACATAGTTGCAAATTGGTTTAAGTCTAATCATCAAACTTTAAATAAAGAAAAACAAAGCTTATGATGTTTGGAACACGCAAGCACTAACTAAATTTAAAGATTCCCTTAATATGAAATACTAATATTGACATGTTGAAAAATTTAAAATCTTAGGCATTGTATTTGGATGCCCATCTGTCTGGAGTGGCATGCTAATTATATGTCGTCATATATTTCAAAAACGTATAGGAGTAATTCGTAGAGTTAAATATTTTCTTCCTTTTAATACAGTTAAGTTATTAGCAAAAGCCATGGTTTTTCCACCTTTTGACTATTTAGTCCTGTATGGTCAAATTTAACCGCTCATCACCAAATCATTCTTCAAACATGCATATAAAACTTGCTCGTGTTATCATAAATGCAGACATCAGGACTCAATAGGCAAAATTGATGGCCAGACCTCAATTGGGAGAAACTTGCATAGTAGATAGAATTTCAACATCTTCGTATGGTTACTTTTAAATGTCTTAAAGGAATAGTGTATGGACTGGTCATGAAATCAAGATGAGTGGGCATTTCGTTCCTGTAGATTTCTTGTTACAAAACCATGATTTTTCACAAGTACATCATAAAATTATCAAAAATCATGTTTGCATTTTTTCCCTGCCATCTGGTATATTGGCGACCATTTTTCAAACTGGACGCCTTTCTAATTAAAATTTGCCATATATCGGCCATTTGATGCTCGTAGGAGCATAATTCTGGGTCGATACCCATGTTTTAGGCGGTCATCAAGGATTCATTTTGATGTGGTTTAATAGTGCGATGTCTTCTCACTACCAAATCCAGATGGCCGCCAAAATGTCCGTCATAACACAAAAATAAGCTATATCTCGGCTTCAGAAGCAGATATGAAGATGGCTTTTGTCTCTTTACATAGGTTTTGGAGGTCAAAGAATTCGATTTTGAGCAAGTCTAAGTTTACAGACATTGTGTAACACTAATCCAAGATGGCCGCGAAATAAACCTCATTTTTCAAATGGCGGCCTTTCGTAATTAAATTAGCCATAATCTGTGTCTTACCCATGTTTTAGGGGTAAAGGAAGGAATGCATTTAGTTGTTTAATAATTTCATGTCCAATCCACTTAAAATTCCAAGATGGTGCCCAAATTAGGCCACCATACAGATATGTTGTTATTTCCTAGCTTCAAAAGAATGTATGAAGACAATCCTTAAGTAAAGGCGGTGCAATGTATTCAAGAAATTACCCAGCAATATGTCAATATGAACGTGACTGAGAGTGGGTTCTATTTTGAGTAAAGATGATGGGTCATGAGGCTGCTAATCCCCTGTTGGAAGCACTACAGGAGGATGAAGACCATATACATTTTGTGTACCTTAAATATCGTGATAGGCCGTTTGTCCTATATTTATCAAATAATAGGATAATCGAGGATATCGGATTTGTTGAAGCTAGTAATGAGCAAAGAACGCGTACGGAGATGAGGTTCAGAGGGGCTGTCAGTGTTTCAATATAGGCCTATATCACGACTTATAAATCATAACGTTAAGTTGTTGCGACTTGTGGACAGGTCATGTTCTGTAGTGAATGAAAGTAATAAAAAACAATTGGTTTCAAAGGTATTTTTAATTAACATTTTTAAAAATACCACATTTTTTCTGGATAGTTCGACTCATACAAGTAGGCCTAAATAGTCACCACTATGGACGCACCCTTCGGCTTAAAGAAGAAACCACGGCATTGGTTATAAACAACCACACTTGAAAGGCAATTAAAGTTTAGATCCGTACAACCATGAATGATATTCACTGCAGTGTGAAATCTATTTTCTACCAAAAAGCATAAGAAACCAACAGGAAAAAATAAATGGAAGGCGCAGTGATTGTGAGTACCGTAAGGATAAATATACCCCTAACACCAAATTACATGTCCACAAGAAGCTTATCACGCCCCATTGACAATCAAAGCAAGCTCCTAAAGACGTCTCTGAATCCTATGGAAATATACAAACAACCAACTACAATAAACATTGAAACATTTAAAAAAAGAATACAATAAGACTTCGGTCTCAGGTACGCCAGCACAAAGACTTCGTGCTTTGCTAGAACTCAATACAAACAAAGCATTGACCTAATCCATATTCACTCATGGAAGCCTGCTCGCCATATCGTAGCACCTTGCAAATAATGTTTTGAAACAAATATTAAACATCATCGCTTTCTATAGATTTAGAAGACATCATTCTTTAAAACCAAGAACAATACATCAAAATCCTAAATCAGCTACACCCAAACCTAATTGCGGGCAGAGACAGAAAGTCAAAATGCCTTATTTCTCACAGGTTCCCAAAGATCTGCGAGGGAAAGGACATGGTGGGGAAATCTTTAAAGCCTGTGAAAGATCATCTAATCCCAAGAGTTATCAATATCACTCATATACCTACATGCTCTTTTCAACCTCCGATCAATCGTATCTAAACTGTGGATAGACAATACAACTCTAAGCAGAACAAGCAGGTTTCCGCCAGGCCAAATCAACAACAGCCAAGTACTAACCTAAACTCAACACACGAAGAGGTTCAGAAGGGTGGGTTACGGAGTCATTGGTCGTCAACATAGCGCAGCTTATGACATGTTAACACAGATGCCATCCATAGGGATTTGGAACTCAACAAAGCCATCGCTTGACTGAGATCAATCAACAGGATCGCTTGCAAACAGGATGTTCTTGTTCACTAAGAGCCGTTGGCATAGGCTCAAGGTGGACTACCACAGGGGTGGTCCTATCTCCTTTCCTGTTCAACGTTGATACAAATGGACAACCCAGAGTGCAGGAAACCCGTCGTTTATATATGAGATGATCTCGAAGCAGTGCACAAGATGCTACTGTTGAGAAAGGATTTTCCTAAGCTTTGGAATGAACCCACTTCTCATTATGAGGAAAACCCACCTACGGGGGATTATCAAGAAACAAGATGTTAATTTTAAGTCTTTAGTAAGTTTGATTCAAAACTCTTTGGAATTTAAAGAGAAGACAAAAGAGTAAAGTATGTTCAGCAATAAATCTTGACAACAAACTCACGGGCACAAGATGGCTGACACATTTTTAAGATAGATGGCCTGACCTTTGCTAACTGATGAACAGGAGTATGGCTGCCCTGCATGGGAAAGATCAATCCATGCCAAGACGCTTGACCCCATGATTTACTTGCCTCTGAGGTATCACAGGATGGTCCCTAACATTAACAGAGAACCTGTACCATCTTAGCAGGAATTGCTCCACCAGACAAATGTAGCGAGCATGCAAGAAAATAACTGTCGAGTATCTAATGTGAAGCACCCTATGTCGGCTAGGAGGAGACTGCTGACCGCTAAAATCCAGAAGCGGCCTCTTAAGGAGTTTTGAGATCCGCCTTGTTGGAAAAGAAGGACTTGCGTCAAACAAGTACTGCTAGTAGTATTGAACCCGGAAGAGCGACTGCCACTGAAGCTGACTGCCTCATCGCTGAATTGGCGATGTCCCAACATTAGGAACAGGAAGGAATCGGCCCGCGACCGCCGAAGATCTAAGGTTTTCCTGCAAAAATGGCTACCTGATGCAGAAGCAGATCGGATCTGTTTGTGGTTGTGAACAACATCAAAGAATTGAAAATATCTCTTGGTCTGCCCACTGTTTGGAGCAACCATGCACAGACCAAGGGACCTGCAAATCAACAAAACAGCCAGACTTTGTAGTTGTCTCTAGGATAGAGCATATTTGTAGTACTTTGTTTGGACTCGATAAGAGGAAGAATAAGCTTGGAAACCCACAATAAGGCTCATTGTCTTTGGTTAATGGCATTATCTAGGTTTAGGTTTGTTATCTGGGGTTGGCTTTGTAACCCTCAGATAATGTGCCCTTATCCTGAGTATACACTTATATGGGTTTACTTTTGTTATATGGGTTTGGGTTGTAAAGCCAAGATAACGGCTTTTTTTTAATGTTTGCTTATCTGGGGTTTGATCTGCTATACCTAGCTATAAAGGAGGCCTTATCTTGGGTTAACAAAGCTAAAACCTTAGGAATCTTAAGACAAAGATACGGTTTTGTTTAATCCTAGTCTTATGCTCATTATCTAGTGATAAGGTGTTGAAAAGAGAACTTCTACTTCCAAGATGTTAAACAAATAGAGAGATCAAAGGGAGGCCTGAATTCTGCCTGCCTGTGTGAAGCCAACCCTGAAAAGATGCAACACACCATACAAGACTATCAAAGACACAGCGATACAGCAAATAACATATGGTGGTGGCAATATTACCAGGGCTATAATGTGACCGCAATCTGGATCGCAGAATAAGATACATTTCTATTATCACTTTCATTTCTTAACCCCAAACAAATTAAAAGACACTAAAAATTAATAGTTTTTATAGTCTGCTTCAGAACTGTAAAAGCTCAACAATCTAGGGAATATTGATGACCAACAATGAGGGATATTTCGGGCAGCCATCTGGGATTCTAGTGTAAGCAAGTCATTGCTTGTAAACTTAGAAGTGCACAAAATCGAATTCTTGACCTCAAAAACTATTGTAAAGAAACAAAAACCCATCTCATATATGCTTCTAAAGACGAGATGATAGCTATTTTGGTATGACGGACATTTTGGCGGCCATATTGATTGTGTGAATGAAGGACATCACATATAAGCCAACATCAAATATGAAATTCCTTGACCCCTTAAAACAGGGTATTAGATAGACACCAGGAATTATGGCTAGTACGAGCTTCAGAAGCTGAAAAAAAAAGATATAGGCAAATAAAGGAGAAGGCGTGGAGAAAATAATGTCTCTTTAATTAAAAAAAAAAAAAAAAAAAAAAAAAAATGCAAACATTGTTTTTTGATAATTTCCTGATGTAATAATTTCCAAAACATGGTTTGCAAGAAGTACCCGAATGCCACCTCAATTGAAAAGTACATATACTAGAATGCTCCTGGTTAATATCAACATGCTTCTTTCACTCAATCAAGCCATTGAAAGATGGTACTAGTAGTCACAGCAGTAATACCTTAATGGTGCCATCATGAAATGATTATGCTGGTAAGGCGCACTTTCCCATTATAGAGCTGTTGTAAGTGGAACAACTCTCGGATGAATAAGATGCATTTATCTTGACATGAGCATGAATGAGTTAAGGAGTATTATGTAAAAATTTAATGTTGTTGTAGCATTACACTGCAACTTCTCTTCATTTTGTGTTCTTCCAAATATTTTTAAGTGTCATGTACTTTTACAGTACTTTATGTATCATATATTGTATATTCATTGTATTTTGTAAAACTGGCCTTTGGGGAGCCCAGTACTTTTATTTGAAAAGAGTTTTCCAGAATAAAGGATAAGAAGAAAGAATAAAATAAAGAAATATTACAGCCAGACATATTTATAAGAAAAATTCTGAATATTAAATGAAATCCAATGCAGTAATGTTACTAAACAGGGGTAGCACTAAGGTTGTTCCGCAAAAATGAAACAAGGGGTCCAGTGGACCCCTTAACAACCTGGAATGCAAAAATTTTGAGGGTCCAATCACAAATTCTGGGGGTCCACATTTTATTGTTCAAAATTGCAAGGGTCATCTTCAGTCATACATGTGTCATATAGTAGTTCAATCACTAACAATGTAATACTATAGCAGTCCAATCTGCCATGATCCGACCTCACAGGAAGCTGAGCTTGCCGAAGTTAGATGTGTATTATTCCCTCCATGTTTGCAATCATCTTAAAGATATTTTTCGAAAAACTTGTAATTATATATATTAGTATCATAACTAAATTAAATACACTTCACCTCATTCAGTCATCCTATAGTGACTTGATTCAGCACTAAAAATTATGGCCGAATGACTGCGAGTTGTACCGGGTTGGCTGTGATTTTGTACAAGTATTAAAGAGACACTGGCACATTTGGAATATAGTGCGCCCTCAAGATTTTTCAAAATCGATATTTTTGCATGGTTGTAAAGCTTTTATATACAAAAGCACTCACCCGAAATGATTAAGACCAAATCAGCTTCCTTATGGGTAAACAGAACGATTTTGTAATTTACGTCGCCGGCGACGTTAAATTCAGCAGACGACGAAAATGGTATTTAACACAAGAACATGCACGCCGTATGCATGTTTTTACCACGCTATGCACACTGTTTGACCGGTCTATAACCTTTGTGGTTTTAATATCAGGGAGTACCAGTCAAAAATATTCATGTAATAAGGGTTTGTACAGATGCGCAGAAGACGAGTTCTCGGTTACGACCGCCATTTTTTGTGCATTCTGCGCACGTAAATGTGTTTCAGACTGAGGTCATTACATTTGCCGATTGGTTAAACTGTAATTTATGTACAATGATTTTTTTTTTGATTGGCTAACGTGGTACGGCGGCAGTTAATGAATGGAGAGTTTCCACAAGAATGTGTCATGTTTACGAACTTTCACTCATGCGAAATAAGAAATGAAAACAGTAACTGCGAATTTCAGGATTAATGCAATGCGAAAATGACAAATTCATCATGGAATTTTATCATTTGCTGAGTGTACTTGGAAAATGTCAATACTTGATAAAGTCGGGAGTGATTTTTTTCTGGGATTTTTTGCGCGTCCAGCTGGACGCGTTAGCTCAATCAAAATGTAATTGTATGCGTCCGAAATGGCAAAAAGAGCGTCCTGGACGCCAAAACGCAACTCAGTGCGACCCCTGTTACTAACGAAAAGATGCACATACCCACCCATAAAATGAATCAATCCAACGTTGCGCATAAACATAATGATTCTAAGCACTTTGCGTATACTCATTAAAATATGCACCGCGCAGTGACAAATATCAATGCGTGATTTTTGTCCAATCATATTTCTCTCTCATAATAAATGTTTATGAATCTTTGATGTTGATGAGTCTTCCAGCTTGGAAATGCTAAAATTTAAGAAGCCTAAAAAACTTAAGTCAGTTAGTGGCGTAGTATTTGATTTTGTCAGTTGAGATGAGCCCATTGGTTCACTTGAAGAATTCAGGTCATGGTACTTGCAGGCTGGATTGCCAGCAAAGTATAGGTTTAAAAGTTCAGTGGTCAGCATGTGACAAGTAAATTTTACAAACTCATGCAAGAATTAGCCCTCAGAAGACATTTAAACATATAAAACCCCAAATCCCCTCAGAATCCCTAACCCCCCTCCCCCCCGTCCACGTCCACGTCCCATTTTCTGTCGGTTCATCTACAACACGGCCCCAAATATCAAAATCCTACCTATATGCCACTGCGGTCAGTGCAAGGAATAGGGTCAGGCGGACAGACAAATAAACCAACCCAATTTTTGGCCTAATTGTATATCCAAGAAAAAACTCCTCTACTAGCTGGATCATTATAGTAATTAGTGCCAGAGTTATAATTTGCATGTACCAACTTACATTTGGTGTACAAAAGACAAGTCCACAAGTAGGCTACATGTTCAGACTGTTCACAGAGGCCTAATAGTACAGATCGAGAAACCCTGAAGTAATGACAGAATTTCTAGATAATTTTCTTTTTGCTTGTTTGTTTATGCTAGTAATTTTTATAGGATGTACGATTTCCAGCCTCATCATTTTCAACAGGCGGCCTTTTTTATTAGACCCAAGAAGCAAAATATTACATACTAAAATAGATTAGATTAGTGGTATATGTCCTTTATTTTAAAAACTCGAATGTAGGTCTCCTCTCTTGGGACCATTGAATCTTTTATTATTTTATTTTTTGTCTAAAGGCTATTTTGCAAAAACAAAACCATTAGCAAGTTTAATAGCACACTTTTTGCCCAATAGTGTTATCAGTGACAACACTTAAAATTTTTAAGGTGTACCCATGGGTATGTTTTGTCATATCACTAAAAATGTGATTTATGATTCCGAGTATCGGCTTTCAGAAGTTAAGTTGCAAGGGAATTTCCTCAGTACCTCCCAAACATCCTCCAGGCCAGGGCTTAACCCAAGTTCCAATAGCATGGAAGCTTTGCTTTTTTGCCATGCTACCTTACTTGCTTCTCCATGCCTGATTTGGGGATTGATTAGCTGGAAAAGTAAGTAAACCTTTGGTGAGTTATGGATAGCAGTTGAGTTCAGATTGTCGCATATTGCGGAGTGATTTATGTGTGGTTGGGTAACAACCTCTTCAGCTGGTTGCAAGTTCTATAGAACTTGTCAGCATACAATAGTGTCTTTATGATAGAATTTAATTAGACCTTTTGTCAGTAGCGTCAATTTTTGTATCTTGTACATTCTGTGTTCCTTTTGTGTGTGTAGTGTACATTTACATTCGTAGAATGATACTGTCGCAAAATGCCAGGCACTTCTCCGCCAAAGTGAATGAAAGTCGGTGTAAACAATGATTAGGGCTGTAGCTAGTGGCATGTGGGATCACACCTTCCATGATGAAGGAAGTGAAGGCCAAATCACATGGGAATTTGCCATCGAAGTGGTTACAATTTGGAATGCTATTGCACGCCATAGACTTTGTGTAGTGATCATTTCGATCATGGTGCAGGATGAAAAAGCGTGATTCAGTTGACATAGTAATGAATGGATTATACATAACACTTCGCTGGCAAATAAGGCAACTGTGAGACTTAAGAGTCTCTGTTTGGGCTCAAGAGGGTGATGGTATGATGAGACATTGCGTATGTTTTAGTGTTTTAATTGTGCTGCATGTATTCATTTGTATAAATGCTGCAATTTCAAGCTCGGGGTGTGCATTTCTAGGGCACATGATGAAACCTAACATGCACACAGTAATGTCACTCTCATGAACAGAGTATAGAAGAATTAAGCATCTGTAGAAATTTACGTTATCTTTTGAGGTTAATGTGCTTGTGTCATACCATGTTTTGCTACATTTGCGCACACCTGTCAACATCGGAAATGATCTTTGCATACAATGGGTTGATTGATTTTGGTCAAAGGATGATGGCAGTCTTAAGTCAAAGGTATCAGAAAATTAGGTTGAAGATTGAATTATAAATCTGTGTAAGAATAATAATAAAGGTATGATTTTTAACCTGCACTCTTGATGAGTTGAAACCAGTGATTTTTGCTTGGAAGAACACGGCCTCCAGCCTCGTTCTTCCACTTAAAAATAAAGCGACTATTCAAAAAAAATCAGCTGTTCAAAAAATCATAACTTCTGAATGGAACAGTACCTACAAAGTCACCTCATTTCTCACTTTCCCTGAATTACTTTTTGGTATTGGGAAATTGCCTCTACTTAAGGCACAATTTCTTTGAAATACAGAGCTTGTTTATAGCACAGTGAACTCCACAGTTACAAACTCCTTGTTCCCCATTCCTTATCTTGTTATCAGGGGTGTAGGTAGTCCCACTTTGTAGTATAGGATGTTGGTGAACTGGGACTGCAATGACCCTGGGGACACCAAATGTGGGCTGAAGCTCCCAGTTGGCTGAATAGTCCGGTAGTGACTTTATCATCCATAGTGACTTTATCATTAGAGTGATTTTATAACATCCTCTGATCTTGGCAGAAAATATATAATGCAGTTCCGATTTTATGTTAAAGATTACAAGGGAATTTAGTAAGTGATAAGATTGCAATAACTGTATAAATTCTATTGGATGGGTGGGTGGGTGGGTTTACTTTGTAAATCCCCTTTCTTTGAGTGGTGTCAAATGTAGGCAATTGACTTCTGTTTCTCAGCTCTGAGAATAGGCCTATATCGTAGAATTTAAAGTCAAAACAAAAATGTGAAGCGCTTGTTTTGTTATAAGAACTATTATATCCATTGAAATAGCATTGTCTACAGTATCTTGTTGCCTGTAGTATACCATTATTCTCTAGTTAACTCTGCCTGTATGGGCTCAAGCGGACAAGGTTCGTACATTACAAGGAATGTTATTAGAATTGTAAATATAATAAAGGCTTGAGAATCAGGGATGCAAGTTTTCAGGTAATAGCCTGAATTCAGGCTTTCTGTTATTCAAAATTTCTGCAATATTATTTTCAGCCCATTTTGGAGGCTTTGGCCCAAATTCATGCACTTTTGAGACCATTCAGGCTTTACTCTTTAGGTTCTCTCAGGGGAGGGCGGCCAAGAAATCCCAATTTCAAATGTCGCCATTGGTTTAACACATAAAAGCGAAATCTTGACGATAAATTCTGATTTTCTTATTCCAAAACCGTTGGAGATGAAGAATCAACTCCACTGGAAGGGTTATTTCTGATTTTTTTTGTATGAATAACAAACGAGGACGAGGTCGTATGTGGGTCATGGGAACACCCATTACCGACCCACATCAAGGCACCCAAATTGGTTTGTGGTTTGCACTCCGTATTGCTGTAATTTCTTTTGACATTTTAGGCGAGTTGCTATAATGAATGAGGCTTGGCTGCCACCGCCTGGGTTCTCTTACACCCCTGGAAATTTAAATGCCTCAAAAAGTTATTTGACTGTAATGATATCAAATGAACTTTTACATCCCTTATTGCCACTCACTAAAGGGAATAATGGTCAGTACCAATGGAAGATGTGGCTCACTTTCTCTCTCTTATTTCCCATTGGGGTGTTAGAGCAAAAAAGTTAACCCTAACCCATGACTCCAAGTGGCACTTAATGGCAATCACATTTTTTTTCAGTGCCGATTATTTCTGACTGGGCATTAAGTAAAAAAGTCAATGCTTATTATTGCTGGCTGGCTTTTACCCCTAAGGTGATCGCCAAAATTGGATTGCCCGTTCATTGCCGATAACTGTTGGCTGAGCATTTTCCCCTTAGAAGGCAAAAAATAACAAACATAATAAAACCCTAAATTCTAAAAACTAAAGAAATTGCCTATGAATTGCTGGGCAATAAGCTGGTCAATGTTCTTGTTCTGATTTATGTCTATTGTGTTCTCTACTTGATATGAGAGCCTGGCACTTGCACATATGTCCATCAAGTAGTGTGGGAAACAAACTTGCAGTTTTTATGGTAGGAGCAATAATGCATTTTGCAAAGCCCCCTGAGAGTTTCAAAATTCAGGAAAAACAAGGGGTTAAGCAACAAATTGTGTAAAAATTAGGTTTTTGTGTCACCTGCCTTAAGGCCTTAAGGCAGGAAGACAGTTGTGTCATCTGCCTAAGGCAGGAAGACACATAGGGATCACTTTGTCCACTGTTGCTGTCTGTTGTTGTTGTCTGTTGTTGTTGTCTGTTGTTGTTGTCTGTTGTTGTTGATGAAAAAGGGTTAAGATTTGCCTGTAATATCCACATACTTCAATTGATTTAAACCAAACTTGTCACAGGTGCAACTTGGCATCCCCTATTTGTTGCTGAGGTCAAAGGTCACATAGCAAGGTCAAAGGTCATGTGAGGTCAAGTTGTAAAATAGGCTGAAAATGTAAAATTGACCTTATTTGAAAAGTCAAAGTTCTATTGGAACCAAACTTGGTTTATGGAGTTTACATGTTTTTGTTTGAGGTCAAAGGTCACATATCAAGGTCAAAGGTCACATATCAAGGTCAAAGGTCACATATCAAGGTCAAAGGTCATGTGAGGCCTAGCATGCACAAACCGCGACGGAAGGCGACACAAGTGGTCTGAGGACGGATGTGTTTTTTTACCTATATGAGGTAATCATTTAACGTTTCGTCCCTCCTATGATTTTCGCCCCTCCTATGATTTTACCCTGGTGCCGCCCTTGACTGTAAACATATCATCATTTCTATAATTCCTGGCACAAGCTTGCAAGTGGTTATTCACCATCACAGTGACATAGCGGCTGTGCATTTTAAGTACAATAATCTACCCATGAATAGGACACCATTCAAGTTGTACAAGGATTGTTGGCTTTTTGTCGCATGCCGAAAGTATGCAATTTCTACCCCGATTCCTACTAGATCAAAAGGTATGACATGCGCGGTAGGGAACTCTAAAAAGGGCTTATAACAGGCACATTTGCCAATTAGTGCCAGCTATTCATTTAGTCAAACAATTAAGCTAATGTTTGTTGCCAGCTGTAGGAAGGGAATTGGGATAACCAAGAACCAAGAATTTTAACAAAAGCCTATAAAAAATCTTATACATTAAAGACCTATGGGCCTGTAACTAATGTCTTCATATAAAGTGCCCAACATCCAAGTAACATCCCCCGTGGCTAATGTCAGATGACAAAAGAGGAAGCATTAGCAAATGCCTCTGGACTTCATTTTGGTCAACATTAGTCCATTTTGAGGATAACTTTGCTAAGTTTCTAATAAAATGTTAGCAATAATATTTTTTGTATCTGTTAGGGAATTGTAAACACACACTGTCATCATCGGGGGGGGGGGGGGGGGGGGGGGGGGGGGGGGGGGTGGCAGAGTGCCCCTTGGAAATTGTTACGGAAAATGGGAAGAAAAAAATGGATATTCATGCTAAATCAGTTTGCATTGCATTCTGGGCCATTTTGCCTGTGGTCACAACTTTTTTTCACCACTCAGAACTTTTTATTTAATCTTTCGACACACCACTGAGAACTTACCCTCTCCAAACCACTGGTAAGTAAAACGTCAAAGCAAATGTTTCATCTAGGTGAGTGAATTTGTGGTCCAAAACATAATTTAGATGTGCCCTTTTTGAGCTGTAACTATCTCACTTACGAACTCTCAGCAATCCAGCCACTGTGACAAAAGAACTAGGTCTTGGTTGTAATAGCTGAGCTTATCTGGCAGGGATAGTAATTGCAAGTGATATCTGCCGCTATGCCAGCTTTTAAGCCTTATTTAGGCCGACATGATTAAATAGTCCTACCTTTCCCAAGACTGAAATGCCAAAAATCGTGGAAAATTTAAAGCACTATAAGTAATAACAGACCAACCAAGGCTCTGGTCTTTCATATAAAGAGAGAAAGACCACTATGATCCAGGAAATTGTTTGACCCAGTTTCTCTTATTAAGCCAAAATGCTACTCACCTTTCACCCATGTTCATTTTACTCCAGATTCACATCCATATTAATGGGGGGGGGGGCTCAATCAACAAAAACAGGATGAAATCAAGCCCTAAGTTTGACTTCCTCACTCTCTTTTTTTGTTTGTTTGTTGATGGATATTCATGTTTATTTTCAGGACCATGCACATATTGTCTCAAGCTGTAAAGTTAATTACAACACAACATCCCTGTGAATTGCAAGTAGACATTACCCAAGGAGGCAGTGTATACCCTTTGAGTGACTTAAAGCCAGTTTTAGTTGTGTATATCACATATCAGGAAATCCTCATGAAAAAAGATATGATTTCCTGTGATCAGTGCATCACACCATTTACAGGTTGCAACCAGAAAACAGCAGGGGATACTTGCTGACCTGAGTGGTACCAGCAGACGATGTCCCCTTAATGTAGGTGGTGGCTGTTGTTATCACTGAGATTTGTTGCGTATGACCTAGTGTACTTGAACTTTTTGTTGTGTGTTTTTGTAAGGCTCCCCAAGGCGGCCTTATCTAATTTTCTTTGGTGGTTTTTTTTGTCACTAGTCCTGTGGTTGTATTTTTTGCCGAAACACCTTTTGCATAGATGATAGCTATCCATTTCTTAATACCTCTTGTATCTGTAGATGATCGAGCAGCATAAGTTCGTAGGAACATGTTTTTTGTACTTTTTGTGAAAAAATGTTATTAAGTAGAAACGTAAGCTATATACATCAGGTTATTGACCCCTTGTCTTTCTGCTTTGCTCATAGAACAAATCCAGACTCCCATCTCAAAATGTATTTCCCTGATGAGTGTCCCATATTGCTATGCCTTAAAGGCTCAATTGTTGTGAGATTTCACAATATCATTTTTTGTCTTTGAATTGAAGATAGTCACTTAAAATGCCCAATCCCATCCCCCCAATGTCACAAACAAATTTACGCCACCGCTCATGATGCCCCTTTAATTATGATCTAAGCAGCTATGTTATGAAATCACTCAATAGCTGCACGAATTGTATTTGTTCTCATTTCAATTATGAGCAGGTGCGTAGCCAGCCCGGTGGTTCCGAGGGGGCAATTTCCCGGTAGGTGCAACAAATGTCCCGATCACAAGCGAAAAATTTCCCGGTCGCAGGGCAAAAGAATCCGAAAAGAGGCTGATTTAACATGAATATCCGTGTTTTATTTCCCGATTTCCCCTCAAAAATGTTTTCAGAGGGGGCACTCTGCCCCCTCTGCCCCCACCTGGCTATGCCACTGATTATGAGATGCAAATGTATTTACAAGGTGGCTTGTGTATAGGTTAATTAACCAATTGAATAAGACAAATTCTGCAATCAATCGCCATGCAGTGGGCATTTGGTTATTTGTTAACTCGCACTTGTGGTTGCATAAAGCACAGACGTTCAAATCCATTAATCTGCAGTATCAAAACAGATACTGTGATTGAAACAGTCCGGCAAAAGAGGCAGAAGATTGATAAAAGCCAGTCTTGGTAGTTTCAAGGCATATTTCTGAAAGAAAGCTAGGATCAGAAAAGATGGTTTTGATAATCGTGTTAGTAATATTTTCATGCATCTCTTGGGGTCATCTTAAAGCTCACACTCAAATGGAACATAAATGTGTTGCAAACAGTCCTAGTTAATAACACAGCCCTAGGCTTTGCACATTGGCAGTAACTATCACAGTGACATAGAGGTAATTCTTATATACCGTATTTTTTGTTTTAATATCAGTCATAGAGATTGTCATTTAGCCTGTTGATTTCACAAATCAAGGATCAATGATGACAGATACATGTGTATGACTGCGTGCCTGGCACAGTGATCACTATTATGCTTATCTTGTGCCTTTCCACTGATACATGTCACAATTGTTATTTTACTGTTCTGCTGTACCCTTGGTGGTATGCAATTACTACTTCTTCAGGGGTGTATCCAGAAATCTGAACCTACGGGGTGCTAAAATTAACCCATGTGTGATGCCCAATATTTTTGCTAGCCATTGAAAATTGGCAAAGGGGTTGAATTGATGTGTGTTTGCTATTTAAACATGTTTTTGAGACATCCTGAAATGACATTGGGAATTTGTATGTGTATTATATCTGTTAAATATATAATATTTAAATTCGTCACAGCCCCAAACCACAGGTACTGCACACCTTTAGATACGCTTGTGTTCATCAAGTGTGTATCGTCTCTATTGTGAAAACAAGGATAAACTACTGGAAAAGGAGCTAAAAGTTACAATATACAATGTATGAACTTAACAGTTTGATCTACATGTATTCAGGTGACATAATGAATTGTGGTGCTGTTATCTTTTACAACTAGAGTGCATTATGTATATATGACCTTTGATCAATAATGACAACTTTATATGCAGTCATTCATGTTAAAGTAACAAAATTAATTGATAAATGGAGCTTTGCTTAGTGGAAATACATAATTGAAGGAACTTTAAAAACATACCCATGCACACTTTGCTCTGTTTCAATATTTACCAGTAGGTAGTACATTAACAGGTTTGAACACATGTGCTACGAAATATATTTTCTGGTGTTTAAATTGTAAGCTTCAGCAGTATTTAGACATCCACTAAAGCATATTGTGTTTCATTTTGTATTTTGCCCACAGCCGATTCCCCAGATGACACATTGGATTTGGACTTGGATTTCCATCAGTTAGAACAGTTTATTACTCAGGATGAAAATGATTTGTAAGTAGTAGTAATTTTAGATTTAAAAAAAATATGACTTGCCCAAGAATGGACAAGTATATTGTACAATTGTATGAAATCATGTGCAAAATTTCAAAACATGGTCTCTTGGTGTTTCTTTTGCAAGAGTTCAGTGGATCAAAGGTATAGATTAATTAGGAATGTATTTCCTGCATGCCTTGATGGAAGGTGGTTCATTTTTTGTGTCACCTGCAAGAATTGCAGGAGGTAACACCCAGTGTCACCTACCAGTCCTTCATTCTGTCTGACTGTGTGGGACTGTGTGGCCGTGTTTTCAAAGGTTAAAGTTTCAAAAAAGTTATCATTCCAGAAGTAAAAGTCCAATTGCTACAGAAATTGGGTCACAGATGCCCCTTGGGAACCTTCTTATGATAATGTTGTCAAGGATCACATACAAAGGTCATATGAGCCCGAGGACTTTATAAAATGGGCTGAAAACATCAAATTGGCTTCGTTCAAGAAGTAGAAGTCCAATTGCTTCAGACCTTGAGTCATACATGCCCCTTGGGAACCTATATGATACTGTGGTCAAGGGTTACATACCAGTGTCAAAGGTCATCTGAGGTTAAGTTATGAAATGGGCTGAAAACATCAAATTGACATAATATGAAAGGTCCAATTGCAACTAAACTAAAGGTCCGTTCACACTTCACTGCACTGCAGTGCAGTGCGTTGCATTCCCTGGATAGCAGTGTCTGCCCATACTGCAATGCAGTACTGCAACAAAGTTAAAGAACCTGGCAGGATAAGGAGAGAGAAGCGCCCCCAGTTTTGACATTGCGTTATCTGTTGGCTATCTGTATGCTATTGTGTGCCATTTTCACCTTACATTTATAAAATCTTTTCACCTTTCCTTTTCTGAAGGAAGCAGGTCCACCACAATCTCTCAGTCTTTATTTTGCCTTCTGTTTTCCAACACATTTCATGCCTCCAACATTCCAATAATTCAGCCTTATTCAAGGTCTGAATACTGAGACTTACCAATTGCTAGCACTTGTCATTGAAAGTAACACAGCAAAAAAAGCTAGCTCTTTTAAAGCACCTGGATGATCCAGGAATCATCCATTGAGATGGTCACATCGAGAAAGCGTATACAAGTTCATAGGTTCAGGTTACATAATTGTTAAAACATGATCATCTTTGATCAGTGATACTTGGTTATTATCCAATGCTAGGCCTTCCAGGATTTAGACAGATACAATGGGGAGAGGGTATTTTGACCGGCAGTATATCTCAGACACATATAGCTGCTTATACAAGGATGCAGATTCACTCATCTACAGCCCCCGAGTGTGAAAAGGTTCTATATGAAGCTCCATATGTACCGTACTTGTTCAAAGACACTATCAGTGATTTTTCCAAAAGAGTCAAAATATTTTAAATTTGCAGGAATAGCTTAAAAGTGAAGGATAAGCCTGTAGAATTCTCATAAGTTTTTCCAACTGAAGAATTGACAGCAGGGTTCGCCAGTTTCTTCCACAGGTGGAAAAAACCGCGGAAAAAAACAGTTTTTTCCACTTGGAAGAAATAGGTTTCTTCCAGTTTCTTCCACTGAAAGCGGAAGAAACTAAAAAAGTCATTTAAAATGTCCTATTTTAAATTAAAGCCAATGACTTGCACTTTTGGTTTTATATTATAGAGTGAATGAAATATAGTGAAATAATTTAAAATAACCATTCAGGGACCCCCCTACCTACCCCATGCAATTTCATAATTAAACTCGCATTGATTCACAAGGCCTAAATATAACAAATTACTGGAAGAAACTGATTAGACACTTTCACACCAGCAAGGCCAAGTAGAGACTCCTTGTAAAGACTTGAACATCTTCTGTTTCTTTAAATAAAAGTTATCTATGTGTTATCTAAAAGTTGTCTCCCAGGTTCTCCCCACTAAGCAATACAAAGTTAGTATTAAAAGAATAACCATGGTTGCTACTTTTATGATTTATGTTTTAAAATTAAGAAATTGGTCATACAGATTTTAAAAGCTTTTTTTTTCATTGTTTGCATCTACAATTACAACTGTGATAGTATAAATGTGCACATGGAAAGATTGGAAAATGGGTTACAATCATCATCTGCATAATTTGATTGCAAGACAAAACAAAATTGTGAACAAATTTACTATATACTTGCATGGTATACTAACATTCTATAAACTTGTAAATTAATTCTGAAAAAAAAAACAGATTGTCTGTAAAGTAACTAAAGTAGCCTTGATGATTTGAAGTGCAAAGCAGATGAATATGGTGTAATTTAGTTTGTTGTTCATAATACATTTCTTTATTTCTTCCAGTTTCTTCAATTTCTTCCAGTTCCTTCCGGAAGAAACTGGAAGAAACCCCTTTTTTCCAGTTTCTTCCATTCTTCCGGAAGTTTCCGAACCCTGATTGACAGAAAAGGAAGAAAACTGCATCGTTCAAAATATGAATCTCCAATCTCAATTAACATGACTACTGAAATATCCAATTTTGTCCTATTAGGTTGTTTCTGGTCCTATCATTTACACGGTATGTTAGGATACCTATACTTATTAGAGATGTATGCAAAAATCTGATTTTTGATGACTTTTTTTATTTTCTGATTTGGCAAATCACTGATAGTGGCTTTAACATATACAAAATTTGATGTGAAGAATCATAATTTATACTGAAGTATGTATACATACTGAACAGTGAGGCTTTTTGAAACAGCTTTGTGATGAGTTGCCTTAGGCTGAATATGAAATGCAACATTCAGTGACTACACTTGAAGTGTTAAGTTCAAACACCTCTACTCCAACAGGTGTAATTTGTGACCAGCAGCTAGTCATGGTTATTGAAAAGGCTTGCACTTCTATTAGTGTGTCTGTTGAAGGGAACAGGTGGCTTAAAACCAATGCTTTACAAGGATTAAAATTGCCCAGGAGAAACAGAAGCTAACAGACACATCCAGAAGACATTTCATATATAAGAAATCTCAAGCATGCAAATGATGTATTGCCATACAGTGCATGACAGAATCATTGTAATACCTCATTTGAATACTTGGACTTCTATATGAAACGTTTACCTACCGCGGGGGCATTGGCATGCTCAATTATACCGCTTAAATTTTCCATAGTATATCACTGGCATTTATCATGTTTATTAGGAAAAGCCATTTAACCACTCAAGATAAATAGCTTCGGGGGAATTCAAAGTTGCCCTGCAGGGCAAAATTTGAGGTTTATAATATGTCATAAGCATAAAAAGTATATAAAACTGGGCTTTTTTAAATAACAACTGATATTTTGATCAACTTAAGAGGTTTAATCTCTGATTGTGATAGACATTTTTTTGGAAATCATCAATTGGATCAGATTGGGATGGGAATCAGCAGGTTTAAGTGGCACGTTTTAGACATTGTTCTGGTTTGCCCTCTTCCAAATGATTTTATTTTTGGTAAATCATAATAACATGGACACTTTGTCAGAAATTGACTCCTTTGGAATGTAGCCCAGCATTCTAGACTTATTTCTTCTTGTGCTATTTTTGGCCTTATCTGAATAAGTCTTGAGTGAAAAGGTAGGGGAGAGATGGATCCAAATTGATGTTACATGAACAAGATTATGTTAAATCATCTAATGCATGTGTGTTGTCAACCTGAAAGTGACATTTTATGGCCACTAGGCTGCCATCAATTGGAAATTAGAGTCCATTATAACCACATCATTCAATTTCCCTATCTCTGCTTAAATTATCTACACAGCTGATAGGGTGGCATTAAACAAGGTGATCATGTCAGGAAAAGAGTATCAGATATTTCTGATTTGTTTCACCAGGTAATCACAAGTAATTACAACTATTTAGTTTGGAACATGCCAGTTTTTGAAATGTCATTGAAAGAATTGGCTGATATGAAAACTGCTTAATCATACATGTATGTGAAATGGAACTCTGACATGGTGCTGTAGTTGGTAATTTTCACCGATTTATTTTTACACCTTCATCAAGCAAAAAAAAATAGACCAAAAATTTAAAAGCTAGTGAAAATATATCCATGGTTGAATGTTTGGCTGGCTGAAACTGCAGATTTAATGCACAGTAAAAGGTTCAGGACTGTAACACTTGTGAACAATTAACACTCTGAAAAATAATTACTAAGTATTGCAATTGCCAATATAAATGTCGGTGGAACACCACCTACACTGAACAAAGTCCAACTTGCTCCCTGTGGTAGTAGAAACATTGCATGTTGTTAGTGTTTCTGTGTGTAAATGGGGTACTTGTGTATCCTATATAACAAGGAATTTGAGGTTTGTTTTGATGAATGTAAAGCAATTCACTTGGGTTCTTGGTAAAGGGGTCACTTTTACTCCTTTGCAAAGGAAATGTTGAAACATGCATGTTAGTCAATAACATACCTTGAACCCCTCTTTGCGATTTGCTAATAATTTGCTAAGTCTGTTGCTTAATTTTGTCAAAGCTATGGTATTTTTTTTGGTTTTCTTCAAGACAAGTCTTATACCAAATAGACAATAGAAGAGATTTTATTCTCTTTCTAGTTTGCTGCAAATATTTTAGTTATGATTCATTACCAATTTGGAATATTAAATCTCAAATTTTACATTTCTGCTGTCAAGGAAAATGGAGGGTATAATTGTACAACTTCCCAGTTCAGAGCCTTTATAAGTGCTTCGGGAGTGAAACCATTTTATCACTGGATGTCGACATCGACACTAAAAAAGAAAAATAAAGTAAAAAAGACAGTGTGAATAAAAAAGTACATGAATTATAACTAACCTTGACCTTGATGTGTGCATTGAACCACAACATTAATTTTGTTTTCATTATAAGCACACTTACAGTGGATTATAAATTACTTGGAGAGGAGATACACACACCTCATATACCATATTGTTCCTAATAAATGCCCCGGGCGGTGCATTTTTCAAAAGAGAGGGCATTTATTACAGTCAAAAATGGAAAGTCAAATATCCCCGTCATTAAATCATGCGATTTAGGTAAGCTTAACTCATTTTCTTGAATTGTTTTATCCAAAAATCGTAGGGGGCGTTTATTAGAGCAGGGGCGTTTATTAGGAACAACACGGTAAGCCCAATAAGCTACACAGAGTTTTGACACATTCTTTGATCAATTACTCATCGCGAAATGTGCGGTGTTCCTCTTGGCTTACACAGTCCATGCGCGCTTGTGTTCATTTCTGTCCAACAATTTATTATTCAGACTACTTCATACTCTGAAAAAATGAAAGTAATCAACTGAAAAATAGGCCAGATCTGACAATTTTTAAAAGCAGAGCCCTTTTTCTCCATTCCAAATGGAATAATAACAGTAATTATATGACTGTTAGTGTAGCATCTTGAAATCATGATTGGTGAGAGTTAACTTGCTATCATCATTGTATGTATGTAACTGTGATTTATTGTGTTACTGGCAATTTTAAATTAGACCAATATTCACACAAATATGGTTAATATAAATATAATTCAGTTGATAGTACTTTGCATAGCAAAGCATATCAAAACATTGAACAAGTGAAATGCTCAAAAGACAGTGTCTTGATCGATTGCTCTTCAGTCAGGATTTGCGATGGGAAAATTACGCTCCTGGCACATATTGTTATCTTACACAATGGGAAGATCCTGTATTCCTGTCTGTAACAGGTGGTTTTGGCATTCAGATTTGACATTTCATTACCCACATTGGTACAAATTGATCACTGCTAACCCCAGATTTAGAAAATATAAATATTTCAAGAGTATTTTGACAAGTGATGAAATGAAGTTGAACATTCTCATAAACCCAATTTTACTGTGTGTAAATCCATTGGAATGGAGAAAAAGGGTCAGCTTATGAAACTTAAGATTTGGCTTATTTTTCAATCAATTCCCTTAGGTTATTTTTTTCTTCAGAATTTGAGGTAAAATAGATGTGTTTACGAAAACAAAACAAATTTATGGATCAATGTGTGTGTGTCAAGGTCAGTTACAACCCATGCACAATTTTTTTTTTGTTCACACTGTAGAGTGTATAAGATAATCAAGTATTTGTACGTAGGATATTCAAATTAGTCTTGATAAAATGTGGGTTTGGGACCTATTTACTTTTCAGATGTTAGGATAACAAAATAAGCTCAGTACATCCGTATTGCACCATCTTATAAAATATACTTTCCCAGAGGAATACATTGCTAGACACATAAAAATTAAAGCCAGTCCCATAAGGGATTAAAATAGAATTCACTTGGGATGTCAAGTGGATGCAGAGGTGTCAAGATTCAAAATAGCCAGCTCATCATGCAAGGAGGAATTGACAATAATAGCTGCCGCTTACGGAATAAGTGCTCACGTGTGAATCGCACCATCTAATACCATTTTTAATTTACCGAGTCTGGATTGGCAACAGCGCTTAGCCTGTTTACAGGAATGAACGCTATATAAAAACTGGTTATTATCATTATTATTGGCACTCATTTTCAGCACTGTGGAGACATATTCCCTGAAAATGTATTGTAATTCCACCCCAGTATTCCACATAAGCCTCATTCAGACAGGCACGAAACTCAACAGTTTTGAAACTCTGGAGGTGAAAATTAAGTCCAATTCAAGTTGTGTCCTCACGATAGCCAATACTCCAGAATAACCACCTTGCCATTCTCCTCTGTTTCTCACTTCGGAGTGTAGACTGGAAGTCAATATACTGGAAGCTGTGGCCTTCCACGTGTGATATTCAAACACAGGAATTTGTCAACAAAGATGACCTTGCGGGGTCACCCCCGCTCACTATCCGCCGAAGCCATCCACACTGCACGACACTCCAAAACACTCCAGAGTATTATCGGAGTTTCTGCTTCGCCACCAAGTTTTTTAGGGGGAAAAACCCCAGAAGACCCTTGATAATACTCCAGAGTTTAAAACTCAGAATGCATCCACACAATCTAAAACCCTGATTGACACTACAGAGTTTGAACAAAATGTGTAGGAACAAAGAATTTAGGAGAATTCAATTGGATTCCTGCAAATCTTTAGAGAATCTATACAAAATTCTAACCGTGTTAAAAATTAAGTGAAACCCCCAGGGAGACCTTCCACACCCAAACCTCTGTACTGAAGTATAGTCCCATCTGTTTTTAACTTGAAATTAGGTTGAATTTAGGGGGTGGGATTATTATGGGATCTCAACCCTAACATGAAACACATGAGCATCAACATTTCAGCCTTTCAGAACTAAACTTATTCCAGTTATTTTCATGTGTCAAATGAGGTGTGATCAACAAAGACCTTTAAATGAACTGAAGCATGAACCTAATTAATTTTGTAAAGAAAATCTCTAGAAGATATTTCCAAAAAATACAATTTATTGCCTTCCAGCAAAAATTTATGGTGGTATTATAATAGATTTTCTACTGTTCTTCTGATTTCAAAATTTGGGGTGGGATTATAATTGAGCATGGGACTATACTTGGGTCAGCATGGTATTAGTCTGCAATTGCGCAAGTGTTATAGTGGATCATATAGCAGCCTTTATATTTCATTGCTTATTGAACAATCAGTTCAGTGGTGTTACTACTAATTTTGACAAGCACCCCTTATGCTGTTTTGTAATCTTTCATTGATAGTGATATTGGTGTGACAAGATTAGTACAAATGAGAGAAGGCTTATTCCAGAGGGACACTTCCCATTATATTCTACCTGACAGAATATGACCTTGAAAATTGAAGCTGAGAAAATGGGGACGTACTGGCTACTTAGATAATCCCCAGGGATTGAGAGGAAAGGGCATTTTAAGGGAGGGGGGTTGAGAGTACTAGCATGACTTGGTAAAATTGTCAAATTGCAGCTGTTGGAAGATGAAGGATGTTGATCACTGATTGGAGATGGCTACCTTCTAATATAGTGTAGAGATACATGAATTATTTGGAAAATTGGACTTTGAATTTCTTCTTTTTGGAAGGTGTGTGTTTACTTGAAGTGCCCAGTAATATGTAAAATAGTTTTAATGGTGCCCTTTTTATTTCAAAAATTATCAAAAAGTACTACTTTTAATTAAAAAAAAAATCAACATTAAAAAACCCTAAAAAATGGGATGTTTTCTATATGATTGAGTTTATTAAAATGAATGATTGCACTTAAAATTTGCCCAAAGTGACATTTAGTTGAGCAGTGAATTACTAATCTAATGTGATATGTAAAGTTTTGCTTTTATGGAATCACACCACTAAATAACTCCCCATAGACTTGTGTACAAAATGACCTCTCACCAAATGTCAATTTCTCGGCTATAAAGCGACTGGTTATTTCAAAATTTGATTTTTTGGGAAGATTAGGACCATACCTCTTCAACAAAAATGAAAAAGTCATATGATGAAGGCTGATTTTTTTGAGCTACAGAGCATCGAAAGATTTGCATGTTTTCAAAACGTCCACGCCTAGTTGGATGTTACTATAAATTTAAATTGCACAGTTTCCCCAAACCCTCAGATATTATACAAACATACATACATACATGGCTTTTCTAATGCGCCATTTCATATAGATCACAGCGCCGAGATGGAATTCAAACATATTGCAATGAAAGGCAAAAAATCAACAAAAACAGCAAAACTGAAACAAGCAGCCAGATTAATTTTGGAAAAATGGCACAGACAAAATATTTACCACCCAAATGGTTTGTTACTAGTCCACACATTATGATTAATTTCAAATTTCATTTAAAGACACAACTTATCAACATTTTGTGACTCTTCATTTAGGCAAGGGCCATATTTGGGACGCCAACACTCTCTCGGCACTGACGTCGTCTGCTACACCTAGTTTATTTAGTGGTGCGATTCCTGAATTATGCCCCCCAAAAAGAGAATACATCTATTTAGGATTGTCCAGCTTGAAGTATAAAGGAAACACTACAGGTGTATATAGATTATATTCCGACTTTCAACATGTGTGTATCCAACGCACTCAAACTGCACTGAAAGCTGGACAAACCCTTAAAAAATGTGTGCGTCATCACCTCATACATCCGGACAAAATAAAATGTAGGGCTTATGGATTGTCGGCATTATTGTACTTTTGAAGTTACCACATTGCCATTTTATTTGCAAAATATTGGAAAACAATGTGCCCGTGAATATTTGTTCTGGGCAACATAAAGTTCAATTGGGACTTTGAAAAATGGTACTCTCGTCTAGTATGTGAGTGTGTGGGGTGGGGGGGGGGATGACGGTTTGCATAAAATTATTAAGCAAAATGATAACCCTAAAGTGATTCATTCATGTGTCACATAATTTGATGGATTTCCATGCGAATCGAAAATGCGTACTGGGTAGAGTCACACATGTAACTCAACAGGTGGGGTCAAAGGTGATCTACAAATCATTGGGACTACAAATTTAACATAATGTAACTTTGGACTAATTGTGCACTGTGTAACAGCCTATTTATGATTTACAATGATCTTAGGGCTCTCCAACACAGTAATTAATTTATCTGGCAGTCAGCAGGGACATATATTAGTTCGACTTGTTACCCTTTATCACATACAGCTCCAAACCCTTAAAATGGTAAAGAAGTTGTAACTTTGGATGCAGAGCACTTAATTTGAATTAATTGTGTTTTGTTCTTTATATTTTGTCACAGGGTGTACCAGCGGCGCAAGTGCAGCAGCAAACAGCAACAACAGCAGCAGCAGCGAGCACGCCTCAACATACCCCTGTATACAAGGGGTTTTACCCGTAGTGGAACAGTTACCCCGTCCACACACTACAAGCAGCCCCCTCTTCACATAACAGTACCCCTGTCAGACAGCGGCCCGTGCAGCAGAAGCAACAGATCCCCGGGCATCAGTAACCAAAGTCCCATGTACTCCCACTCGTACCAGTAGTTAGGAACAACACGGCCAGTTACCCCAACCAGAACAGAACTCCATTTTGTAACTCCACTACTACAGTTAGCAACAGTACCAACACTGGCGGATTGCCTCTCAGGTAGTGAATGACCTAGTTTTCATTGTCCATAGCTTTCGCCTGGAGGTCACACGAAGAAAAGTGTTGTAATTAATCGATTGTGACACTATTGTAGTAAGTCAATGACGACTGCGGTCACACACATCGTTTATTGTAATCGTGTGCGCATTAAATTTGGGTCACACGCACGCATTAATCAGGTGCGAGATTGTCGTAAACTGGGTGTCATCATTTCACGTTGCTGACGCTAACGGTCGAGGTTATCGGGTCATGTTGTTTGCGGCAATTCCATTGGCCACCGTCGATGGTTGGTGCTTTTTTCTTCTACAACGACGACATTGCGGTCACACGTGCTTTTTCGCGAATTTATTACAATCGGGATCACAATTAATAATTGCGACACGACGGTGAAAATTTTCGTCGTTGACCGATTGCGACACATTACAATATGCCGTGACGAAAATTTGCGGTCACACGTACTAAATTATTGTAGTAATACTACAATCAATTTGGCCACATGTCGTACTTCGTGTGACCCCGGCCTTAGTTTCATGACATATATGCCAAAAAGTGCCTTCACACTTACAATTATCATGCCTTCTCCTTGTTTAGCGTCGTTTTATAGTAGAACCGGTGTTTGGGGCGACTCAACTACCAACAGGCCTGGAGTAAAACTCAAAGAGAATCAGCTTGGAGTAGGAAAGCTTCCACAATTGTGCTTGCGGATCATGTCCACTGCAAATCTTTTAGATCGACCGACCAACCAACTGTCTGGAAAAATTACCAAAACCAGATAAAAAACCCTAAAGAAGATTCTTGTTACTATTGGAAGTCGGTAGTAGAGCCACCATTACACACATGGTGACACACAGCAAAATTACTTCTTGAAACTGGAGATACTCTACCATGGGAAATCTATTTATGTCCGGGCTTCCTGAGGGTGTGCTTAAGTTTGCAATTAACGCTGCATTCGACAGCCTCCCCACATTTGCTAATCTTTATAAATGGGTGAAACGTTTAAGTAGCACTGCCCCCTCTGTTCCAAAAGGGTACTCCTTCTGCCATTTCCAATAACTTAACCAGATGCTTGACCGTTACCTTTGGCGGCATAATAACATCATCCGCATTTTGATCTCGCTTTTGAAGATAGCAAAATTTTTTAAAGACAAAGGTGTCTTGATCACTGCTGATGTAGAAGGGTACATCATTGGAGGGGGACAGTTCCTCCTGATGATCAATTCCGCCTACTCACAAACCAGATTATTGTTTTTACTTTCCCCGCTCAAAAAAAAGGGTTAAAAAAAATTTTATGTGAGCTTACATTACCATTTGAGACAAATGTTGAAAGCTAACAACTTAAGACGACAGATATGCTTGCCTAGTTGGAGCTATCCCTCGTACGCGTGGTTATAATGTACCCTGTCACCTTTGAAATAGGATCAAGGGGTCTTATTACAAAAACTAATAATACGCGCTAAGCGGTCCTCCTCCGTACCTTAAAGTCCAACGTTAAATATACAGCTCTCAAAACAGTAATCGCCAAAAAAGCCTTGGCTCTTCTTTTTCAATTTCCAAGCAAGACACTAGCGTGAATGGATGTTTTCTACCACTGGTGGTACACCTTACTACCACCTATTTATGCCTTTTTGTTCCTCATTCTTTTTTTCCTTGTATTCCTTACTGCTGTTTGCTTTAAAAATTATATAATTTTTTACGTGTATATTTTTTATTCTAAATTTTATACTTTACCGTCTTACTACATTCGCTACCTGCCTGGTGGTCAGTTAGCCCCATTGTCTTGGTTTAGATATGTTTACCTTTCTTTTATTTTTAAATATTATATATTTTTCTTTTTTTAAAGACTTAACACTTGCATGGTAAGTTATGATACCTATACTTGATACAAAAGCCTGAGCTGGGTTTCTTTACTCATATTATGAGTTCATATCTTCAGGCAAACATTGAGTGGATTGACCTTGTCCATAGTTTGTACAAATTTGACAACATTTCAAAAGATAAATTGTCATAAACAGTACTTGAAAATAAAAACATGATAAATGCCACTGAAAGAGTTCAAGCATTTGTAGTTTTGAGTTACTCATTCTTGAACAGCAACAAATTGTGTTTAAACATTTTGGTCCGATGTTAAGTCCTCTAGGCAATAGGACTGTTGTAGAAGATGAGAATGTCGCTAATTGTAGTGATAGATGTTTGACACTTACTCAAAGGTGGTGCATGAGGAAGAGAGAGATACCATAGGGTAAGTGGTGGGGTGTGATGATTTTGTGTGGGGGAGCGGGGGCAGTAGTTTGGGGTGGGCAGCCGTACGCCGGAGTTTTTTACGGGGGTGCGGGTTTTCGAAAAAGTGGACTTTTTTTTTGGAAAATGGTGTGGGTGACCTAACCCCCCTAAAATGGTCCTTTTTTGGACATTTTGAACATCTCAATACCAAAAATTGGACTTTTTCACAGCATATTTCTCTAAATTTGGGACCTTTTCGTAAAAAAAATTCTGTAAAAGTGGACCTTTTTCCCCTTTTTTGGGGGGAATTTTTTTTTGGGGGGGGGGGGGTGCGACTGGCACCAGGGTGCAAAATAGATTTTGAAAAGGGCAGACCAATTTCAGGCAATTTTCAATGTGTAAAAGGGCATCAAGGCAATTACATGTTAATGAAAAGGGCCAAGAATGGCAAAAATAGGGCATCAAGGCAACTGGGTTGGGGTATGGGGGCACTGAAGGCAATTGCCTTCGGGTTATTTTGCGCCCGACTGCACCCCCTGCGTAACATGCCTGGGTGGGGTCGGTTGGTCTGAGGGTTTGAGGTGAATCGGTGGGTGTGCATCATCAAGGTTCTGTACTTACGCCATTGATTTAGTGCAATTGTGATTGATGTAGTTGGTGGAGAATGCAAAAGAAGGTTTTGAGAGTGAGATGTTGTATACTGATGACGTGGTTTTAATGTGCGAGACAATGGAAGGACTGAGGAGAAGTTTTGGAAATGGAGGCGGCCTTTTAGAGTAAGCGTCTTAGGTAAACCATGGGAAGACAAAAGTGCTGGTGATCGGGGTGGAGAGGGAGGTTGTAGTGAGTACGGAGGTAGACCCATGTGGCATTTGGGAATTAAGAGGGTAAAAGCAAATTTTTGGTGTGAAATGTGTAAATGGATCCATGGGAGATGCACACAGATGAAGAGAGTGACCCCAAGCTTGCAAAGGATTTTATGTGCGAAGATGCGAGAAGGAGGGATGGTGGAACAGGAGGAACGATTGTGTGATGAGGTGGAGTCTGTGAAGGAGTTCACATATTGGGACAAGGTTAGTGGGGGTGGTGGATGCGAGGTGGTGGACAGCTAGAGTGAGGGTAGGGGTGGGTGAAGTTTAGGGATGTGGGGGTTGTTATTTCAAGGGAAAAGTATCCTTTGAAGATGAAAAAGAAATGGTGTAGAAGAGTCGTGTGAGGTCAGTGATTGCTGTATGGGATCGAGACGTGGTGTCTGATCGATAAATGAGATTGGGATTCTGAGGAGGACGAGAGCGCAATGAGTAAGGCGATGTGTAGGGTGAAGTTGAATGGATAGGATGAAGCTGAGACTTGAGCAGATGTTGGGTTTGAAGAGGCGATGGACCGGTTGGCGGAAGGCGACATAGTGTATACATTGGTATGGGCAGGTGTTGAGGAAGGATGGCGAGCATGCCTTAAGAAGGGTCTTCGAGTTTGAGTGGGAGGTTCGGAGGAGTGGATGTCCAAAGAAGACATGGAGAAGCAAGTGGAGGAAGAAAGTAGGAGAGATGGGAGTTGGTTGGGATGGCGGAGGAGGATGCATGGGGTGGAGGGAAGGAAGGAGGGTAAGGTGGTTGCTGCATGGTGAGGTGAACCCGGCCACCCCCGTTTACGGGGACAATGGATTTAAAACTTTGATTTACTACTTTACTACTACGGGTGACCCAAAACATGATTGATGTTCATGTTTTCTTGCTCATATGGAAGCATTGCACTAAAAACATCTAATTAATATTTTTAGATTACAATGGTCCAGCAGTTTGGATAGTGTCAGCAAAAATGTGTACTAAATTGCCTTATTGGGCAGCAGTGTTAGTTAATGTGGCTAACCCATTTGGAGATGGGTTTTTGTTTTAGCAGCAAAAGGGACAAAAATATGAAATGTCTTCCGATCCAAATTCTCTGATGGAGTAAGTGGAGGAAGAGGTTGGGTCTACTCGGGGTCTTCTGACACCTTAAAACATACATAGGTGTACATCATACCAGATTAAAGTGGGGGGCGTGTGATGCTGTGTTTCACACATAGGGGAAATGCACCCAAAAAGCAGATTGATAAAAGACAGCAATTACGTCCACAACTGATAGTAGCACAACAACTGCTAATTCCTCATCCAGTGTTATCTTTTCAGTGTGTCACCAATCTTTCCGTGCCAAAAATTCGTGTCTTTTTAGTCACATGTGTACTCACACTTCAGTCACGTCTTGGTGTTGTCATGGTCATCATCTTTTACGATGGCCGCCCCAGAACTATATACATTCCACTGATATGGTTAATCTCTAACATATGGCTACTTGTTTTGTCAATAGACCAGGAAACACTGTTTTCTATTACGAAGCTTTATGGTATTATTTCATGTTTTAGCTTCATGTGGCAGATTTTGTGTTCCGCATTTGCATGTTTTGTTAAATAGTGCTATCCTGTATTGGGGGGGGCCCAAGCTCTGCGGGAAGTCTCCCAAATGGACCGAAATTAATTTGCCTCCCCTGACAAAACCAATATAGGAAAAAGTAGAAACATTTTTTGTTCAGGTTTTGCCTAACACCAACCAAATAATATTCAACTTTCCTAGAGTGGTTGTTTTGTATGGGGAAGAGAAAAAGAAAGTTTGGTTACATATATGGACTTCCGAATGCATGGTCCAGTGCGCATTTGTGTTGTTGCGACCTGAAAATCTTTGCTCTTTTTTGCAGTATTGGTAGTGCATTTCCAATTCTTTTGCCCAGAGTTTTCACATTTTGTCCTTTAATTATGCCTGTTGTTTTTTTGTGGGGTGGGAAGAATATGAAAAAAATACATGATGCAAAACAAGCATAGTTTGGGGGCAATTTATAAAAAATTTCCAGGTGGAAAATCAATACATGATTACAAAATTCAGGGTCGTAATATGCAGCGAAGTGCCCACTTGAAATGATACACATAAGCTTCATAATTTATTATTAATAGTTAACAGAATGGTCGATCTGGAGGAGTCATTCATGACCAAAGTAGGCTTATACTTATTTACCAAAATGTGATGTTATTAAAGTGAATTTTTTTTATTTTTCTCTCTCCCTCTTTTTCAAATTGATGTTTTCCTTGCTGTCAGAAAGTTTTTACTTAATGTTGACAACATCAATTAAGGCGTGGGAAGCTTAAGAAAAGATTTTTCTTTTGTTAATTGTGGTGTATGTGATTGTGTATGTGTGTGCGTGCATTATATGGCAAAGAAAACACTTCTGTGGCCTTTGTTCTGTGAAGAAAGAAATTTGTGAATGTTATCCAACTTACAAAGTTTGAATGAAATAAAAGCAAAATAAAAATTTTATGCAAGTATACATGGCAATACAAAAACTAAATACTGCCGGCCCATTACGCCTGATGTTGACACGCTAAGCAAGAAAAGCCCACATAAACCTAGCCAAATCTTCCCACTCAGAAATTTCCTTATGTAAAGGGTATCCCATTGAGAGTACCACAAACCAAATCCTTTTTTAGCCAAAGTAAAAAAATAGTTGGCATAACAGAATGACGAGCTGTATCAGTAATAGATAAAACATGTAGTGTGCAGAGGCGTAGCACACACGCAGCATTACGACCGGCCATTATGTCAAACGCACGGGCCTGGTTCTCATCCGAGGCCCTCCCTATTGATAATGCTAAACAGGATCCCACCCGTTAATAAATGCACTCATTAATAAACCGACTTTTTGGACTATTCCCGTAGTCTCTAGTTAATTTTTTTACACGGTGTGATATTATCGCAGTAGTAAATAAATATACCCTCCCATGGAACTGTGGAATATAAGTAGGTAGCGCCTTGATCATCTAAAGAGATGAGTTATACCAGGAAACAACAACTTTCTATTGGATGCGGTCATGAGTAGAAATTTAAATATTAATTATCTTTTTACATGTCCTTTGCTCAAAATACATTCCACCTAAATCACAAAAACACTTTCAGTTCATTATGTGTTCGTAATTATCGGCGTGGGCTTACATAATGTCAGCTAATTGTATCAATTGTATAGATGAATGCTAGATAAATCAGCAAGCAAATGCTGTAGCATAAGTCAAGTTGAAGTATCACATTATTCAACTGATTAGCGGGCCCTTCCTTATAAGCTCCCCCTCAGACCATTGCCAACTTGCCAAATAATCAGTTTTAAAAGCGCCTCAAACATTCAATGCTCAATGCAGAGGTTCAATGCTATGAGTCACTTCCATTGAGTTGGATTTCTACATGCACTGTATATTTGTACAAGTATCTTTTGGTGTAGTTCTCAGGCTATATTACTTATTTTTCTGGTATATTTAACACCTGGGAACATGGTATATTATTATAGCCCGTGGTGCGAGGGGGGGATTACTTAAATTATATCAAGTATATTGGGAGAAAATCGTAGCACTCCCCATGAAAAAAATAACAGATGACTACATAGTGCGAGGTGTTTGGTAACCACCTTTTCACCCTCGCCGCTCTAGCGCAGGGAGGGTGTTAGTCATGATGGGCGAATCTCGATTTCGTATGTTTGACAAACTATAGGGGCTCTATTATGAACGACGTCGATGAATTTGGTAGTGGGTAGGGATGGTATGAGGACATGTATGATAGAGCAATATCCCGAAATCGGGGTGTGTTTTGGCCGCTCGGAGTGGTTTTCGGGCTGTGGATCTTGTAGAATTGTAGGACGAAATTGGTAAGATTCCGTGATGTTAGACTATCGCCGTGCATTAGTTACGCCCTGCCGAGTCTGGCATTGGCAAAGAATTCTGCCCTGGTTCTGCTCGGTTCCTATTAGACCTCGGTACGGTCACGCTCCTTTGTGGGTATGCCTATCATATGAATGGTGTTTGTAGGCTCCGTGTATTCAAGGGTATCACCGAAAGTAATAACCTCGACAGGTCTTCCCTATAATTTACGCGGTCCAGTGATTTCCACGGGGTAGTCTGTGTCACAGACTCCGAAAGGTAATGCCAATATGATGGGCTCGGTCGAACCATCAAACATTTTCCCACGGTGCGAATGCCCTAGGCTAGCTAATTTAATTGCCACGATTCTTTTTTTCCCCACCGCCGTAGTCATGACACCAATCGAGTGTATATTCAACCCGTGATCGCGTTTATTTTGCCCTTGAGCGGCCTTCCACCTTGGCCGGCCTGAGGCTAATCTTTGTATTTGTTACAGGGAGTCCCTTTTACAGCTGAAATTAGACATCTTTTTCGCAAACAACCTAATGGACAGTATGATAGGACGAAAACAATGGATCTTTAGACACAAGTTTGTGGATTCAAATGACGATTAACGTCTGTTATGCACGAGGGTTGTCTTAGAACACAGTCAACAGTGCCACGAGTGCACTATACCAAATGCGACAGAAACAGTGAGTGGGTCCGCTAGTTCGTATTAGTAATGATTTTTGGCATGTGCAGAGTATAGCTTATGAATTCATACAAATTACAACGGGGGCTGGCATCAATGATGCCCGGGGCGATGATGGGGCAGGCTTCAACGGTACTCCACAGATGGATTGATCATTGGGTTGTAAATTTAATTCATAGCATGTTTTCATGATAAACACACTGCCCTGTCCATGTTATTTTCGTTAAAATCTGCTATAAATTGAGTAAAATCAGTAAAATCCCAATTTTAATCAGCCAGACTGAACATCTCCCGATAAATTTTCATGAAAATCCCTGGGGAAAAATCCCCACATTCCGATAGCGTCGTTGAAGGATCTGCCGATACAGGTAAAGGCTTGCTAAAAAAACCAAAAGTACGTGCATCTAAGTGCATGTGTACCATATTTTGATCTTTTCACTGTCACAAAAATTCTTTTGGTTTGCGTAAATATACTCGATAACAGATGATTGTTCATTGAACCTTTGAATTCATTTTTTTATTTCTGACTGAAAACTTATTGCATTTCCCCCATGTATTAAATGATGCCGTCCAGACAAAATTATCATTCATATGTTAATTAGAAGTTAAACAAAAATAAACAGTAAATAAGTCAAAGATTTTTAAAAAAATCATTAAAAAAATTACACAACCCAAATGAATTGAAAAAATGAAAATTGTTGTTATAATTGCCTAAAGCATTTTCCATTTTATTGTGATTTGTTAAAATGGAAAAAATACACAAGACACATGGCTGATCGAACAAATCACGCATAGACAGCCCGTCGTCGTGAAGTTTGGTTGAACAGAATTTACGTTTAGGCCTATTACGATAACGTAATTACTTGTTCCTACGCTAATACTGTGCCAACTCTGCGATCTAGAAATCAATTGTTGGTATCCTGATGGTTTTTGTATTATATGCTTGAGTAATGAGGATGCAAACCACCTAACATAATATTACCGATCTCGCCTCGAGCCGCATTTTCACCCTCCCCGGGGTTATCAACTCAGCATTCCGTTACACCCACACATGGCCCTGCCCAGCTGCGGACCGGTTTCTGCTGTGTGAGTGATGATGCACCAAATATACGCGAAGGTGATAAGAAAATCGAGGCAAGTCAACTACCAGATCGTGCCAATGGGTGCTCGTAAATTCATCAGATTTTCGTGCAGTGTGCTCCTTCATATCATCTGATCATAATTACGTTAAAATCATATGCAAAGTCTCTTCCATTTGCTTTAAAAAATATTGCTGTGTGTGCCTGGATCTGGTGATAGCAATTTCGGGAAGGTGGAGGACTCCCCGCCGAGCGATCGAATCCACTTCAAACAACTTGAGTCGAGATTCGCGAAAAAGGCGACCATTAACATCGAACACGCTGGTGTACTAAAGAGGTTATTCCTCTTTTATCGATCGGACGATTAGCGTGATCAACACCACTGCTTACGGTACACAAGAGAAGTAGTGTCGACCTGCTAACCATGCAAACCGCTTGAATCGACCGTACAATTTTCATTTGGCTGGAGAAATCTGGGGGGGGAACAAGTCAAACTATTCTGCCACGATTCGTTTACACTTCTGCGAATTTATATTAAAAAGAAGAAAATGTATGTGGAAGCTTTAGTGTATGTAGGAACAATCATTCCTTTCAGGAAAAAAATAAGTGAGGGTTTACAGCAAAAACAACATGCTATAGGTATTAGGCCTATGCGTCTCAACTTGGAGGTCCTTCTCCCTGTAGCAAGGATGAAAAAATACCGTCTCCGTATATCGGAAATTGCCGGGAAATTGGCGTAGAAATGTAATATGTCGGAAATATTAGTCCACGCCTTTGAGCTCCTTTGGGTCAACAAACAGCTGGAATATTAAAAAATATGCCCCACTTCAAAAATAACAATATCGGTATGAAATTCGCGTTGGAAGTGCAACCCTGCGTACCCCGGCCCAGCCCGTTTAAAAAAACCGTGCAGTGGAGTGGGGTCTGTAGTGCAGGCTTGGCCGAAACGAGCCCCGGAAAAACACCATGCATCACCGGTTGTGGCGATAGATGGGCGCGACACGCCCGTGCAGGAAACTGTTTTACACCGGCACCTTCCCCTACCAACACTTATCGCAAAGTATTTCATATTCAGTAAAATGAAATAATAAAATGAATGTTAACGAAATACACCATTTATCCCAGTCCATGTCGTTTTTGGATTTATATACAAAATCCTGAGGGATCATCTAAGCTCAAGATTACTTTTGACAAATATTATATCGCTTTAAAAAGATGTGATCCGCAAAACAAACGTTTCGATCTGAGCTTAAGGTCAAGTTTTGACAACATTTGTTTAATCAAATTGTTCTTTTGAAGCTTAACTATATCATCAGGAGTCAGAAATTTAACATGGATATAATCCGAAGATTCATCCTGTGATGTAACTTTTTATAAACAAGACGAAAAAGAAGCACTCTCCTAGAATCTGGCTCATTTCCCGAGTTGTCTCGAAGATTCGTCAGGTATAATTAAAGTTAGTTATAAATTGCGGATGACTGACTGCGCTTGTTCGGCATTTTTAATTTTCACAGGGAAAATCAAATTCATATTCATGTATGAAGCGTTATGATATGATTCCGAAATACCAGGGAGTGGAAATACGAACTGAGTCAACTCAAAACAATGTTCTACAATGCTTCACGCTTGTGTATATGTAGGTGCCGTTAAACAGTACCGTAAGCATGGTGAAAAATCGCCGATCGATACGAAAAATGACGTCACAGGAATAACCTCTATAGGTTACCAGGGAGTTTCTACTCCATGTTGTCACTTAATGAAACTTTTTTGTGTAGTCTCGCAAGAATTGCAGAATCACATACGGATCATTTAGAAATTTTATACAATCGTTTATGGCGCGTGTATCTGTGTGTGTGTGTGCTAGCACGATTTACTTGCTTCACAGTGGTGGAGACTTTTGTTTGGTCCTTTATTATTTTCACTTAGATTTTTGTTTTACTATAGCGCCCCGTTCGACTATAAGGCTGCACAAAAAAATAATTTTTCCGGTTGCGCCGCACCGACCCGTTGGCGAAATTTTGTCATGTTTCAGATGACAACATAATTAAAACCAATAGTTTATCATTTAGAGCACAATTAAACATTATTTTGTTCAGAATCGTCCCATCTGTATCTTTGTACATATTTAAAATAGCCAGTAAAAACAGTTTGTATTGGCATCAGGTCAGCGGCGCAAAGTTAATGCGCTGATTATTTGATAATTGGACAGTGGGCTGAGGAGCTAATCGATTGGTGAAATAGTTTAGGGATTGTTTCATTTCTTGGAGGGGGAGGTTTCCTGAGTTTTGGTCTGTCTTTCTTAGTAGTCCTGGTGCTATGAATGACCTGTGTCAGGGGGAGATAAGGGTGGTGGATAGTGTCAGGAATTAGATGTATAATGTTGTCTGATGTTGGTGTAAGGTTTAAGGGTCAGACAGTTGGTACCAGGTTTTGGGCGTAGATGAATGGTGTAAGTTGCCAGGTGTTGAGTGTTAGGTGTCAGATAATTTGGTGTCAGGTGACAGATTTTGGGGTTTGGATGTCAGGTGTCAGATGATGTGTAAGGTGTTGTTGTGAGATTTTGGGTTGTCAGGTGGTGGTGTTATTGCATCAGGTGTTGAGTTGTCAAATTGAGGTCAGGTGTTAAGTGGCAGTGTAATGTTGGATGTCAAAATGTTGGGTGTTGGTTGATGACAGCCTTGGGTCAGGTGATGGGTTGTCATGTTGGGTGTCAGGGAGTGTCATGTGACGGGTGGGGGTCATGTTGGGTGTAAGGTGTCATGTTGGGTGTAAGGTGACAGGGGTCTTGTTTGGTGTAAAGTTACATGTGTCAGGTGAGGGATGTCATGTTGAGTGTCCCATGCTGGGGCAGGGTGACAGTGGCATGTTTGGTGTATAGTTACAGGTGTCAGGTGATGGTTGTAATGGGGGTCAGGTGTTATGTTGGGTGTCAGGAGATGGGTGTCATGTGAGGGTGTATTGGGTGTCAGTGACGAGTGTCAGGTGACTGGTGTCAGGTGGCGTGTCCACATAATGGGTGTATGTTGGGTGTAAGGCTGACAGTGTAAGGTGGGGTTAAGTCACAGTGAGGGTGTATGTTGGGTGTCAGGGATGAGTGTCAGTTGGGTGTCGGAGAATGGTGTATGTTGGGTCAGGTGTTATGTGGGTGTCAAGTGATTAGTGTAATGTGAGTGTCATGTTGGGTGTCATGTTGGGTTGGGTGTTAGAAGTTAAGATTCAGATGGTGAGTGTAGGATTCTGCTGTCAGATTTCAGGTGTTAAGTGTCTGTAAACCAGTTGTATGGTGCCAGGACTCATGTCTGGTGTCTTGTGTCAGGTTCTGGTTCCTAGTTTTGGCTGACCTATTCACATCTTAAATTTAATTGTTGTATAGTAATAAAGGACACATGATTCTGAAAAACAACAAATAATGATTAAAATGGCTGGTTTTTATCGCAATACTCCCAAGTTATTGGTCCCCTAAGAGTTTTTTAAAAATTGTTGTGAGTCGAACAGCGACGAGCACAATTTTTTTAAAACTCATAGCTAGACCAATTGATATTGTGGTCCAAATCCCATCCAATTTTATTTACCAATTTGATCACCCGGCTGGCCGATAAAATCCATAAACAACTTCAATCATTCCAGTTTCTCAAGTGAGAGGCACGCAACCGTGGCCTAGTTGTGCATCACAACTGAATGATTAATTGGCTTACTGTATGCAAAACAAAATGCCCATTGGATTACACGCTGTATTCCGTCATGCATGCACAACGGCATAACGAATAAAGAGTTTGTAATCTATGGGGGTTCTGTTTCGTTTTGTTTCGTTCGCCAAAATACAGTAAGCATGATTAATTAGGTCGCCCAGGGCAAATCTCTATTCTTCGGTGCGTGATGATTTATGCCCTGTGATTTCTGGATTTTTTCGGCACCACATTTTCAAATTGGGATGGAGACATAGGCCATAATGAGAAGTGTTTTTGTTCGTATGAAAAAAAGGAAATATGCTTCCCTACAATCCGGTTTTACACGGTTTATTAACACTTAAGTGCCCTCCTAAGGGGAAAAAACAGGTTTTTTTCATTAATTTTTACCATACACACAGGGGTTTGGTAATCATGCATTTGCCCCTTTAAGCTTCCGACCGCACCTGTGCTATCAAATTGTAAGCGAGGGTTACATGCATCGTTGATGCTCTCGTTGATTTTCAACCCACCCTTTTTATGAAAACACCCTTTATAATCAACTCAATAACCCACCCTTTTACTAAGGGACTGCTGACCTTAGTGTGCAGTGGGTTATGAACTAAATCCAGCATTCCTTCGTGTATCCTGGTCTTGAAAGATCACTTACCCCTGTCTTAAAGTGTCTACACAAAAACAGTTTACAAACCAACATTTTGTAAATTCATTGACAAATGAAATGTATGGAGGTTTTGATATTTTTTCAATACCGATACATCATGGCAAACATATCAACCTATAGGCGTTTGTTTTTAGTAACCATCAAAACCCACCCTTTTTATCCTGGGACCCATCCTTTTTACAATAAGCACCCTTTATACCAATGAAATCCAGTTACCCACCCTTTTAGTAATTTTCAGAATTTTTATAACCCACCCTTCTAAAGCGTGGGTTACCAAAACTATGTGTTACTTCGCACATTACTGGGTGCTGGATGTCGTCCGATGGGGTGTTTGTGCATTTGTATCGGGAAATATACAATATAATGCCTGGGTCCACATTAAACGGAATAGAAATTAGAGACACAGCAAGGTAGCTGGTATACTCGAGAAATAAGGAGTTCACAGATTTGCTGGGGATTGAAATGATTGGAGATTAATCGACGGAATGTACTGCTATATCATCAACCATTGCTCTCAAGATATTTTGAGACACTTTTTTGGGCATCAACCAATTCTTTATACCATAGTAAAATCAACTGGATCTGTCCCTGTTGGTATCTTTTGTTTAGTATTTCATTAATTATTTTAAAACTTTAAGAAATTGTATTTTTGAGACTAGATAAGCCCAGGATATACTTCCAATCGCTCGCGAGATTGTGACTGTGCGCAAAATCGGATTATGACCAAGATACGCAGTTTTATGCAGGCTCACACGCGAAAGCGCTCGTGCGAACTGGAAGTATATCATCGGCTTAACTGCAAGTATGTACTATTTATCTGACGGTGAACGTACAGGGTAGTTGTCAATCATCCATTCCGACTGGTATACGCACATTCAACAAATTATCTGTGACATGTTATATTTTTTCAACAACTCACCGTATCTACTGTACAGGGAGCGTTACGTTGTTGATTCGTTATCAAACCACAGTTGATATGCAATTAGAGCGTCATGCCCGGCGCGGTATTCACGGAAGTGCGTTTACGCTGTACGCTTAAGTCGACACGCTGTTAGTCACGTTAGAACTCTGATACGCGCAAGTTACCAGGTGCAAAATGTAAAGCAACAAACAAACCCCAAACTATCGTTTTGCTTTACATTTTGCTAAAATATTACTAAGAAAATTTTTTTGTCGATTGAATGGAACATGTGTAGTGTTATAGTGAGAATAATTGTGTTCCTCTATACACGATATAATAAGTTTTCATAAAGATTTTGTTGTTAAGGGATTCAAAACATGTTACAGAGTGGTTCATCACAAATCAAAACTCTGCATCGATGGTCCTCGTATTTTTTTCCTGCTCAGGTGGCTAAAGCCGCCTTCGCGAGATAAAAATACGCGGACGCATGTATGCATCGTTGTTGATTGTGATGTGAATCACTCTGTAACATGTTTGAATCCCAAAGTATCAATATGTAATACTACAAATAACTGCTTCTCCAAAGCAGGATGGATGCTGATGATGAAGCATGTGATAGTGAATTTCAAAACAATTCAGTATTGAAGTTCCCTTCACTCATATTATTCATGAAATTCACCGAAAGTTATCTTCCGATAATATTGTACATTGAGATTTACAAAATAAAATTTGACCCGAATGTAAGTGTCTTAGTGTTCGACTCTGACCGCTATCTCATTCGTTTCTTGACCTGGCCCCTAGCGACTTTCACAATTGCTATGCTGAGGCATGAATATTGTACCTGACTTCGGCCAGTCCATCTAAAATTAATGGGTATACTTTTGTGGAGCAGGAACACATTTTGCTGTTGAAAACTTTGAAACATTTTGGGGTGTAACTACCCATAATGAAACCTATTAATTGATGATTACTGGAGCAAATAATTATACCTTACAGTGGTTTAATTGAATATAAAAACAAATCTAGGGTGGGTGAATAGGAATCATTATTGATGAGCCGAGCAAAAAATGCAAGGCCCTTTCCAGACAAAGCTGTACAAGTCTAGATGAGATGCGAACAATATTTATCGAATTGAGGATTTCACCATTGCATATTAATTATGGTTTACCCATTTTATGAAAGGTGTTGTTCATTGTACGAGAAATAGTTCCCTAATTAAAGACACTATCAGTGGGTGATCCAAGCGAATGAGTCACGATATTAAAAGCTTAAAGGAAGATAAGTTCTGTAGAATTTTCATATGTTATCTTTTCAAACTGAAAAATTTATAGAAAACTAAGAAAACAGCAGTGTTCAAAGATATAAATCTCTGCTGTAGGAAGTGTTCGTATGGCTAGTTATGACTAAAATTCTGATTTTTCCTTATTAGGTTGCTTTTGTCCTTCACTGGCAGGAGAAGTTTGGGATCCTCATAGATGTAGCAAAGGTTGATTTTGATGATTTTTTCGATCTTCTGATTCAGCAAATCACTGATAGTGCCTTAATGTGTTAATGTGGTTGTTGATTGTAGAATGTCTGTCTTTGAATCTTTTTCAATGTCTTGTTTAGAAATAAAAGCTCGCTGACAATTACAAATTGTACATCAGTTTTAGTTGGACTACACTCAATTGCGCTCGTATCTGTTGCTAGACTGAAGGGGATACGCTTATTTTTCTGCTGCGGCATTCGGGTTTAATTTGCCGTGGGTGTGGCGACAACTACTTGTAATATAAATAATGAGTGTGTCACGTTGAAGGCAACTCCGATACAAGCGTGAATGATTATTATTTACTATGGATACTAATAATTACGATAAAAATTTTCATTAAAAAAATTTCATGCCTGGGAATTTTATTAAAGTTGAAGCATTGTGGAGGCTATACTAATGTACATTGCTACATACAAGTTAGATGTACACTACATGTAGCCAGCGTGTATTTTTAAATACTTAAAAGGCTTTCTGATGGGATTTGCAAAATTTGCAGTAACAAACTAACTTACGCCAAGTGTACCAACATTAGCGCCCCCAAAAATGACTGACTAAAGACACTCTCATAGTGTGATTCACCCCAAAGATAAAAAATATTGAAAATGGCAGGAAAATAGCTAAAAGTGAAGGCTAGTCTGTAGTAGGAATTCATAAGTTATCTATTCCAACTGAAAAATTGACGAAAAGAAGAAAAACAGCAGTGTGCAACATATGAATCCCATTCAAATATGTGTTGTAGAATGTCTGTGTCGGACAGTAATGACTGAAATATCCGAGCTTGCCTCATCATACCTGCAAACTTATCAATTGCAGGGTATTTATTAGGATACCCTATACTGTGTTACAAAAAAATGCATCAAATCTGATTTTTGATGATTTTTTGCATTTTCTGATAATCCCACCCAAATCACTGAGTGGTGTCTTTAAGCACCGAGGTGCTAAATACGGCCAATACAGTAGTCTGTTCTGCGGAGTTAACAAGATGTTACTAAGACAGACAAGATCAAGACCAGTAGATTTGGAGGATCTACATGTGATTTCAAGAGATGTTTGGCTAAGTGAGGTAAGTTGTACGTTTCCATTGAAAGAAACAAGATTTCTTTTGCACTCAATTACGATGATAGATGAAAGTTGTGCAGGTAACACAGATGATGTCTGCAACCCAAGGATTGACTTGTCCGCTGAAAGGAAAAGGGGAAATTGTCTCAAGTAATTGTAGTGCGATAGTTTTTTCCCAGATACTAGAGGAAAAAATTTGTAGTAAGAATGTTGAGCCATGTAGGTTCAATATTTTGTGTGAGGGTTTTATTATGTGGGGTAATTATATAGTCTTTAAAGATAAAGATTGAAAGCATATCCAATCGTACCAAAATGTATACAGTGGTAATGAGCTGAAAAGTAGTAACAAAATCTCCAGGCATAGCCTGGATTATCGGGGGATTATCACTCAGCATTTTTAAAACAGGGCCTGAGCTGAGACGGTGTGAAGTGATGGATGCCCCACTATATCGAAAAAGGTGATACGAATCTAGGCACGTCACCTACCGATCGTGCCGATGGGTGCTCGTAAATTCATCAAGATTTTCGTGACAGTTGCAGATGCTCTAATTATCAATGAACTCTTCTTACGTTAAAATCATATGCAAAGTCTCTTCATTGCTTAAAAAATAATTGCTTGTGTGTGCGGATATTGGTTATAGCAAGTTCGGGCAGGTGGGACCGGTTCGAATCGAATCCAATTCACAACCACTTGAGGTCGAGATTTCCGGACAACAAAGGCGCCCATTAAACTCGAAACACGCTGTGTACAATAGAGGTTATTCCTCTTTAATCGATCGGGGATTAAGCGTGCTCAAACATGCTTACGGTACACAAAGCGAAGTAGGGTAGACATGCTAACCATGGCACCGCTTTGAACGAACCGTACAATTTTCATTTAGGTGGAGAATAGGTATGACAGCAAACTATTCTGCCCACGATTTTTACACTTCTGCATTTATATTTTTAAAAAGAAAGAAAATGTATGAGGGAAGCTGTAGTGGATGAGGAAAACAATCATTCCTTGTCAGGAAAAAAATAAGTTGAGGTTTACAAGCAAAAAAACACCATGCTATTATTAGGCATGCGGGCAACTTGAGTTCCTTCTCCCGTGAGCAAGGATGAAAAAATACTCTCCGTACTCGGGAAATGCCCGGGGGAATTGGCGTAGAAATGTAATATGTCGGAAATATTTAAGTACACGCCTTTGAGCTCCCTTTGGGTCAACAAAAGCTGAAATATTTAAAAATATGCCCCACTCAAATAAATATCGGATGAAATGTTTTTTCGCGTTGGAAGTGCAACCCGCGTACCCGGCAGCCCGTTAAAACAGTGCAGTGGAGTGTGGTCTAGTGCAGGATTGGCCGAAACGAGCCCCTGGAAAACACCATGCATCACCGGTTTGTGTGGAGGACGAGGACGCGACACGCCGTGCAGGAACTGTTTTAACGGCACCTTCCACCAACAACTTGCAAAGTATTTCATATCCAGTTAAAAATGAAATACAAATGAATGTTAACTGAAAATACACCAATTTTCCACCGTCATGTCTGGTTGTTTATATACAAATTCCTGGGGGATCATTCAAAGCTCAATAGACTTTATGCCAAATATTATATCGCCTTTAAAAAAAAGAATGAACTGATCCGCAAAACAAACGTTTCGATCTGAGCTTAAGGTCAAGTTTTGACAAACATTGTTTAATCAAATTGTTCTTTTGAAGCTTAGGATATCATCAGGAGTCCGAAAATTTTAAACATGGAATAAAAATTAATCCTAAGATTAAATCCTGTGGATGTAACTTTTATAAACAAGACGAAAAAGAAGAACTCTAGCTAGAATTGCGATCATTTCACGGGCTCGCAGATCACCAGTTTATAATTGAAGTTAGTGATAAATTGCGGATGACTTGACTGCGGTTGTTCGGGCATTTTAATTTTCCACAGGAAATAAATTCATATTCGAGTTATGAAGCTTTATGATATGATTCCGAAATACCAGGGAGTGGAAATACGAATGAGTCATAAAAAACAACGTTCTGACAAATGCTTCACGCTTTGTATCATGTATGGCCGTTAAACAGTACCGTTAGCATGGTGAAGATTCGCAGATCGATACGAAATGACGTCACAGGAATAACCTCGATAGGTTACCAGCGAGTTTTAGCCCCCCATGTTGCACTAATGAACTTTTGTGTCTCTGAAGAATGGCAGAAGGACAAATAAGGATAACTTTAGTCGTTATGTCGGTTGATCTGTGTGTGGTGGGCTAGCACGATTATCTTGGATTCACAGTGGTGGCGACTTTGTTTGGTCCTTATAGTTTTTCACGTCGAGATTTTTTTTTTACTATAGCCGCCCCGTTTCGATATAGGCTGCACAAAAAGATAATTGTTTCCGGTTGCCCGGACCGACCGTTGGCGAAATTTTGTCAATGTTTTTCATGATGACAACATAATAAAACCAATATTTACATTTTAGATGCACAATTTTAAAAACATTATTTTTTTTCAGAATCGTCCATCCGGTATCTTTGTACATAGTTTAAAATAGCAGTGTTAAGTAAAAAAGTGTATTGGCTCATGTCACAGCGGGCAAAGTAATTGCGCTTATTTGTGATTAATTGGACGTTGGCTGAGGGAGGTAATTGATTGGTTGAAATAGTTTAGGGATGTTTCATTCTTGGGAGGGGAAGGTTTTCAATAGAATTTTGGTTGTCTTGCTTAGTAGTTCCTGGTGCTCTGATTTGACCTGTGTGTCTAGGTGGCGAATAAGGTGGTGTATAGGTCAGGAATTAGATTTAAATGTGTCTGATTGTTTGGTGTCAGGTAAGTGTCAAGAATCATTTGGTACCAGGTTTTGGGCGTCAGATGGAATGGTGTAAGTTGCCAGGTGTTGAGTGTTAGGTGTTCAGCATTCTTTGGTGTCAGGTGGACAGACTTTGGGTGGTGGATGTCAGGTGTAAGATGATGTGTAAGGTGTTGGCTGTGTGTGAGATTTTGGGTTTGTCCAGGTGGCTGGGTTATGCATCAGGTGTTGAGTGTAAATGTTGAGGGCAGGTGGTAAGTGTCAGGTGTTGGGTATGTCAAAATGTTGGGTGTTATGTTGGGTGACAGGCCTTGGGGGTCAGGTGATGGGTTAATGTTGGGTTGTCAGGTGGGAGTGTCTGTGACGGGGGTTGTCAGGTTTGGGTTGTCAGGTGTCATGTGGGTGTCAGGTGATGGTTTCATGTTGGGTGTAAAGTTACATGTGTAAGGTGATGGGTGTCATGTGAGGGTCCCATGGGGGTGTCAGGGGCCAGTGTCTGTTGGGTGTAAAGTTTACAGGTCAGAGTGATGGTGTCATGTTGGTGTCAGGGTGTTATGTGGGTTCAGGAGAAGAGGGGTGTCAGGTGACGGGTGTCATGTTGGGTGTCAGTTGGGACGAGTGTCAGGTGACGGGTGTCATGTGAGTGTCACATAATGGTGTCATGTGGGGTGTCCGGTGACAGGGTTCATGTGGGTGTTAAAGTCACAGGTGAACGGGTGTCAGGTTGGGTTGTTGACAGTGATGAGTGTAATGTTGGGTTGTCAGGAGAAGGGGTGGTCATGTTGAGTGTCAGGTGTTATGTTGGGTGTCAAGTATTAGGTCATGTTGTGTCCTGTTGGGTTGTCATGTTGGGTTGGGTGTTAGAAGTTAAGATAGATGGTGAGTGTAGGATTCTGGTGTCAGATTTCAGGTGTTAAGTGTCTGGAACCAGTTGTCTGGTTGCAGGACTCATGTTTGGTGTCTTGTGTCAGGGATCTGGTTCTAGTTCTGGCATGTCATTTCACAATTCTTTAAAAATTAAATGTGTTTAATAGTAATAAAGGACCATGTTCTGAAAACCAAAATTAATTTGATAAAAATGGATGGTTTTTCTCGCAATTACTCCCAATTTGTCTCCCTATGAGTTTTTTAAGAATTGTGTGAGTCGCACAGCGACGAGCACAATTTTTTAAAACATAGCCGACCACTGGAGTATTGTTGCGTCAATCCATCCAATTTATTTACAAATTTGATCCCGCGGCCGATAAAACCCATTAAACAAATTCAATCTTACCAGTTTCTCAAAAGTGCAGAGGCACGCAACCGTGGCCTAGTTTTTATCATCACAACTGAATGAATTAATTGGCTTACGGTATTTTGCAAAACAATGCCCATTGGCTTACACGCTTATTCCGTCATGGCATGCACAACGTGCCATACAGAATAAGCGGGTAATCCTATGGGGTTTCTGTTTCGTTTGTTCGTTTCGCAAAATACAAAAAGCATGATTAAGTAGGTCGCCAGGCCAATTATTCTTTCTGGTGGTGCATGATTTTATGCCCTGTGATTTCTGGATTTTTGTTCGGCACATTTCAAATTTGGGACTGTAGACATAGGCCCAATGAGAAGTGTTTTGTTCGTATGAAAAAAAATAAATATGCTCCCTACAATCGTTTTTAATCGGTTAGTAACATAAGTGCCTAGGGAAAGGGTGAAAAAAAAACAGGTTTTTTCATTAATTTCTTTGACCAACAGGGGTTAATCATGGCATTTTTGCCCCTCCTAATCTTCCGCCGCACCTGTGCTAGAAATTGTAACGAGGGTTACATGCATCGTTGATGGATCTCGTTATTTTCAACCCACCTTTTTATGAAAACACCTTTATACGCAACTCAATAACCCACCTTTTAGTAATGGAACGGTGACACTTAGTGGGCAGTGGGTGATGAATACATCCAGGATCCTTAGTGATATCATGGTCTGAAAGTCACTCTACCCGTTCTTAAAGTGTCTACACAAAAACCGTTACAACCAAAACATTGGTAAATTCATATGAACAAATGACCAATGTTGGATGTTTTGATATTTTCAATACAGATACAATATGGAAAATATTCAAGATGGCGTTGTATTTTATTAACCATCAACAACCACCCTTTGTTATTCATGGACCATCCTTTTTACAATAAGCCACCTGTTACCAATTGTGAAAACCAGTTACCCCCCCTTTTAGTAATTTCAGAATTTTTTAACCCACCTTCTAAGCGTGGGTACCAACTATGGGTTACTCGACACCATTTTACTGTGGTGCGGAGGCGTCCGATGGGGGTGTTTGGGCATTCGTGATCGGGAAAATATACATATAATGCCGGGGTCCAAATAACGGAAAATAGAATTAGCGAGGACACGGCAAGGTAGCTGGTATACTCGAGAAATAAGGAGTTCACAGATTTGCTGGGATTGACATGATTGGAGATTAAATCGACGGAAATGTCTGCTATATCATCAACCATGGGATCTCAAGAGATTTGAGACACTTTTTTGGGCGATCAACAATTCTTATAACATAGTAAAATCAACTGGATCTGTCCCTGTTGGTAGTATCTTTTGTTATTATTTTCATATTATTTACAAACTTTAAGAAAATTGTATTTTTGAGACTAGATAAAGACATGATATACTCCAATTCGCAGCGAGCGATTGGAAGTGTGCGAACATCGGATTATGACCCAAGATCATGTGTTATGCATGCTCACCGGCAGAAATCGCTCGCTGCGACTGGAAGTATATCATCGGCTCTTAACTGCAATGTTATGTCTATTTATCTGACGGTGTGAACGTCAGTGGTAGTTGTCAATCTCCATTCCGACTGGTATAAGCAAATGCAACAATTATGTGACATGTATATTATTTTCAACAACTCAACCATATTTCTGTCAGGCGCGCGTACCGTTGTTGATTCGTAGCAACCCAGTTGATTGCAACTCATGAGCGCGTCATGCCCGGCGCAGTATTCACGGAAGTGCGTTTACGCTGTACGCTTAAGTCGACGCTCTGTTCGTCACGTTTAGAACTCGAGAGTACGCGCAAGGACACAAGGTGCAAACTGTAAAGCAACAAACAAACCCAAAAAACTATCGTTTTTGCTTTACATTTTGCCTTGAAAATATTACAGAGAAAATTTTTTGTCGAATTGGGAACATTGTAGTGTTATAAGTGAGATAATTGGTTCCTCATACACGATATAATAAGTTTTAATAAAAGATTTTTGTGTTTGAGAGGATTCAAAAAGTTACAGAAGTGGTCATCAACAATCACAACAACCTGCATCCGATGCGTCCTAGTATTTTTATCCCATCGGGGGGCTAAAGCCGTCCTCGCGAGATAAAATACGCGGACAAGGACGATGGATAATCGGTGTTGATTTGGGTGAACCCCTCTTGTAAAATGTTGAAATCCCTAAATTATCAATATGTAATACTACAAATAAAATGTTCGCCAAAAGAATTGTGAGGATTGAAGAGCATGTGATGTGAATTTCAAAACAATTTCAAGTATGAAGTTCCCCTTCCACTCATATTATTCATGAAATTCACCTGAAATGTATCTTGATAATATTGGACATTGAATTGCCAAATAAAATATTTGACCCGAATGTACAGGTTTCTTAGTGTTCGACTCTGACCGCTATCTCATTCGTTTCTTGACCTTCCCTAGCGATTCACATGCATTGCTGAGCATATGCCTGAAGTATTGTACTGACTTCGGCATATTCCATCTAAATTAATGGTTCGAACGTTTTGTAGGAGCAGGAGGGAAACAATGTTGTTGAAAATTTGAAAATTGGTTACTTACCCATAATGAAGGAAATTATAATTGGTGATTAATGAAGTCAAATAATATATACCCTTACAGTGGTTTAATTTGAATATAAAAAAACACATCTAGGGTGTGCTGATATATGTAATCATTTAGTTGATAGCGGCAAATTGCCAAGGCCTTTCAGAAAGCGTAAAAACGTATAGTAGATGGATGATGAGACATTAAATTTATCGGAATTGGGAATGTTCCCCATTGCATTATTTAATTTGGTTCATACCATTTTCTGCAGGTGGATCTGTGTCACTTGTACTAGAAATAGTTCCCTAATTAAAGGACACTATCCAGGATCCAATCGAATGAGTCACGATATTAAAAGTCTAAAAGTGAAGGATAAGTCTGTAGAATTTCTATGTGATTTTCCAACTGAAAAAATTTATAGAAAAACTAGAAAACAGCGTGTTCAAAGATATAAATCTTGCTGTAGTAAGTGTCCGTATGGATAGTTATGACTAAAAATCTGATTTTTTCCTTTTATTAGGTTGCTTTTGGTCCTATCCCTTGCAGGGAGAGTTGGATCCATCATAGATTATCAAACTCTGATTTTTATGATTTTTTCACTCTGCCTGATCAGCAAATCCACTGATAGTGCCTTTAATGTTTTAATTGGTTGTTTTATTGTAGAATGTCTTTGATCTTTTCAATGTCTGGGTGATAAAGCTCGCTGGACAAGTTTACAACTCGTACATCAGGTTTTGCGGGACATTTCCCTACATTCAATTGCGCTGCGTATCTGTTGCTAGAATGAAGGATACGCTTATTTTTTTTGATGGGAATTCGGGTTTTTTTTTTTAATTTTTTATAAATTTGGATATTTTAATTAATTATGCTTACTTGTAATATAATATGTGAGTGTGTTCACTTGAAGGCCTCCGATACAAGCGTGAATGATGTTATTATTTACTCTGGATACTATAATACGATTAAAATTTCATTAAAAAATTATGCTGGAATTTATTTTAAAGTTGAAGCATTGTGGAGGCTATAATAACGTACCATTGCTACCTACAAGTTAGATGTACACTCTACATGTGTAGAAGCGGGTATTTTTAAATTACTTAAAAGGCTTTGATGGGGATTTGCAAATCTTGCGTAAAAACTACTTACGCAAGTGTGTACCAAAAATTAGCGCCCCCAATTTTCAAAAAACCCAAAAAAGAATTTCTTCTAAAATAAAAGAAATAAAAATATTTGAAATTTGCAGAAAAATAGCTTAAGTGAAGGATAAGTTCGGTAGGACTCTCATAAGGTATATTTTCCAACTGAAAAATTGACAGAAAAGTGAAGAGAGAAAAGAAAGAAAACACAGACATGTGCAAAGATATGAATCCCCATTCAAATATGTGTTGTAGTAGGTGTCTTTCTGGACAGTAATGAGAAATATCCGATTTGTCCTCAATACCCTGACAAATTATCACTTGCAGGGTATTATTAGGATACTTAGACTTGTTAAAAACTGCAACAAATATGATTTTTGATGATTTTTTTGATTCTGATTAACCCACCAAATCATGTAAGTGTCATTTAAGCACCCGCGGTTGCTAAATAGCGCCAATGCAGTAGTCTGTTTCTTCAGAAGTTAACAAGATGTTACTAAGACAGAAAGATCAAGACCAGTAGTTGTGGAGGATCTTACATGTGCTTCTCAAGAGATTTGTTGGCTACTGTGAGAGTAAGTTGTACGTTTCCTTGAAATAAAACAAGATTTTCTTTGGCAATCAATTAATACTTGATAGAGAAAGTTAAAAAAAAAGGTTGTTTGCAGGGGGTCAACAATGTGCACGTTGCAACCCCAAGTGGTGGAACCTTGTCGGAAAAGGGGAAAATTTGTCTCAAGTAATTTGTAGGTGGAATTTTTTTCCCAGATACTAGAGAAAAATGTATAAGAATGTTTAGCCATGGATGGGTCAATATTTTGTGTGAATGGTTTATTATTTTGGTAGGATATAAGTCTTTAAAGATTAAAGATTGGAAAAGCATATCCAATGTTATTTATCACTGTGGAGTTTCGTCTATATTAAAACAGAAAATTATCATATATTGTGTTAGAAATATCGGCTCTGATAGGTAAGGTACTTATGCATTTAGAATGTAATTTTCTGCCAAATTGCAAATGAATAGGGTAGAATTGGTTTTGATCTTGGACTTTATTGAAACAAATTCTCAGTTCCACATCAAGGGCCTACAAAAGCAGGTTGTTTGGGCTTACAGGGGATGATAGATAGCAAAGGGAAATCACTGGAAAAAGACACTCATTATAAGTTAGAGAAGATGGCAACTTTACCACAAGAACAAAATCAAGTGATTTGGGGATATAATGAATAAGTATCTATATTATTTTTAATTTAAAGGTGCAAGGAGGATTTCATGGAGTGATTTCATATAGATTACGCACTCAATGATTCCCTACCTTTTATCACAGAAATAACTAAAATGAAAACAAAAGTTGATTTGTATATCTTATTTTTTAAAAGAATTTTAAATTTTGAATTTCCTATTTGCTCCCTATAGGAAATAGAAATTTTGCAATTTTGTACCAAGAAACAGTGTCTCACTTAATCCTTCAGCATGGTTATATTTTTGATAGCGAGCTTTACACCACTGCAAAATTAGAATGTTAAACATTTTTTAGGGAACACCTGTTATTGAAATCTCTCATTAAACCTAAAATGTTTGTTCAGCAGAGCTGGAGTGGTGACTGGACATTGAAGCGGCTACCTGAAAAAAAAAATGTTGCTTTAGCCATTAAGTCTTATGTATTTAACTAGATAAGTAGATAGAATAGAACCCATGATGCAGGGGTTAATTCCCTGAAAATTTTGACGTGTTATTTTCTAATGGGGAATTGTGTAGGTGAAATGCATATAAGATCAATAGGTATGGATGGTGTAGTGTATCATTTTCATTTACTGTGCTAGAAATCTCTGTGAGGTGGTTTTAAGCTAATATACAGCTAATAATACATTCTGTTTTGAGAAGGGAAAAGTCAACACTTGAAGAATTCAACATTGACTTTTTTCTTTTTCCTGCCGTACTATCCTTTCCGAGTGTTTTATTTTATTTTTCTACTTAAATGTACATGAATTAAGAAAAAAGATTTCATTTTAAAAACATCCGTTTTTTTTCCTAAGCCAAGCCAAGAGAATAATACTGTTTGATATTTAACATCGTGTTGGTCAGTGGTTTCAAACTTTAAAAGGAGAGTATATCATGAGCCCTAGCCTTGGTCCAACAACTTGCCAACAAAAAAGTGTTTTTTTTTATGTCAGCTGAATTGAGGCCCGTTAGACTCTGGAAGAAATTTGTAATTATGTATTTTTCTGCCTGTTTTACAGACAACCAAATTCACAGTTACGGTTGTGAAGGCTTTATGCACATTTACTCATAGCATCAAAAAGTACCGTCAGAATCAATGTTAATCACAGCACATTTTTAAGAGAGCGTCCACCAATTTCATCTGAAACACCAATTGGCTGCTCTATTCTGTAATACCTGTAGTTTACTCCAATAAATAATAAAAATTCCTTTAAAAAGGAAAGGCCCAGTCAAGGGGAAATATCTATGTTAAAGGTATGGGAAGGGATTAGTAAGATGACATTTTGTGGGAGTTTTTGCAAGATATGTTTTTTGGACACACTTAGCCGAGCCATACATAAACGTAAATATTTAACACAGAGTGAATGGGGGTTCATATCCCTCTTACATTTACGACCAATCAAAATACAACATACTACAATGTATTCGGGAAAAGAATCAACGTTATACTTACCCACCACAAGATTGACCACTGCAGACTCACCAGCAGAACTGGAAGAAGCAATTCCGGATATTTTGCATGCCGACGGACGTAAAGTATATTCCTGGATTCGGCACACGTACCACCGTGATCACTAAAATGTTGTTTTAAATATTATAAAGCCCTTTAAAAAAAATCTTAGGAGCTCTCCCCCAATATGTAAAGCTCCCACTTTCAGCAACATTGTCACCCAATGACTTCATATTATTTTCTTAAATTTTACCTCTGTCACCTAAAGACTTAAATTTTTCAATTTTTTTCAAAAATGTTCACCCACGCCATTGCACAATTTCAATTAGAACATTCGTTACTTCATGACATATTACATGTCATTCCACCGTTTTTACTCGTAAATATCACATTGTATTAAGAAGCGTGCAATTGCAATCTTATCTATACTTCTAAAAAATGAAAAAAAAAAAAAAAAAAAAAAAAAAAAAAAAAAAAAAAAAAAAAAAAAAAAAAAAAAAAAAAAAAAAAAAAAAAAAAAAAAAAAAAAAAAAAAAAAAAAAAGCTGATATTTGGCATGCAGGTAGAAAACAACAGTCTGAGGTTTATTATCAGGGTTTCAGGGTGACCCAAAAAATCAAGTCATCTAGAGGTCAATTTGCGTAAAAATGCCGTATAACTACAAAATTTGGCCAAAAGGACCGCTAAACCTTAGCAAAGAACAAGTCTGAGGTCAAAGGTCACATGCAGGACAAAGGTCACTTTCAATTTGACAAGAAAACCAGGGGAGGGCGGCCAAGAAATCCCAATTTCAGACGTCGCCATTGGTTTAACACGTAAAAGCAAAATTTTGACGAAAAATTCTGAATTTTTTATATGTTGTCAAGGAATATTTTCTTATTCCAAAACCGTTGGAGTTGAAGAATCAACTCCACTGGAAGGGTTATTTCTGATTTTTTTGTATTAATAACGAACGAGGACGAGGTCGTATGTAGGTCATAGGAACACCCATGACCGACCCACATCAAAGCACCCAAATTGGTTTGTGGTTTGCACTCCGTATTGCTGTAATTTCTTTTGACATTTTGGTGAATTGCTATAATGAATGAGGCTTGACCGCCACCGCCTGAAGAAAACCAAGTAAACAAGAAAGCTGGGTGACCACATAGTTACATCTCATTAAAGGTGGCTGATCCAATCAAAATCCGGCCAATCATGTTTCCTGGAGGCCTCCCTTACATAAAATAAAAGCAATTAAATCAATCCAACCTTTGGATAGTGAAAGATTTTGAAAACATTTTTATTCGTAACATCAAAATGAAAACATTCTTAAATGGGCATTTCGTGATCCACAGCATAGTCCCTTTGATTTACCTAAAAGAAATAGGGATTTTTTATATCTTGTGAACCATTGGCTCAAGTATTATAAAATAAAGTAATATATCATCTTACTAATACTAGTATAGTACCTGAAGAAGAAAAACTACGTGGAAAAAATTGTTATTGAGCTGATTTTTTCACCAGACATGCAGAATACATCATACAACAACATATCCAAAATCCCCATGAATCCCCTCTGGGGAAAAATTTTATCCAACATGGCCGCCAAAATAGCTTACATTGCATATAATTAGCTATATCTTGGCTTCTCAAGTAGATGTGTTGATGATTTTAGTCTAAATCTAAATTATCCATGTTTTCCTTTATGTTGAAATTCAAAATGTCCGCCATTACATATAATTTGCTTAATTTACTTCAGAACACGGAAAAAGAGGGATAAAGAAACAAACAAATAAATTATATCTAAATAAATATATATATGCCAATAATAATATATAATTATAAATGAATAAATATAAATAAGTGAATAAATTAATAGATATAAATAAATATAGAGAAATTTTGTAAAAGGGACGGGTACAAAAGATGGAACCTGAATTATGTAATAGGAAGTATTCTTGAGGTGTTTTCACACCCAAATTTTATTTCTCCCAATTTCTGGGATTCATCTTTTATATATTTATTTCACACTCCAGTTTCCATTTCTGGTTCTTGGTTATAAAAATAGAAATATATGGCCTATTTCTGGCAAGACGTACGTGTTTAGGCCTATAATTAATCATGCATTTATGTGAACAGTATACGAAAACTGCATTATACGAAACTGTTTAAAGCATTCTTTCGAATGAGTATTATATTGAGCGTCGCACTGGTTTTTATTGTGCAATTTGGGAAATTGCATTCTGATTAAGTTCAAATAACATAACATCCAAGTCATTCTTTCGAATAGATTAAAGATGAACTAAAATTACTACTATTGGTAATTAGAACAATCCCTTTTCGGGATTATTGCTTTTAAACAACCCTCCTATATATGCGACGGTTTGACCTAGCTTCCTTGCAGGAAAACTGCAAAGGAAAGTATATGTCAGTGAAAAGATAATTATATGTAATAGCAGCAAATTGGCAGCCATTTTGTGGCCATTTTTGATTTTTGAGTTTCATAAGGAAAACAGCAAGGATTGAGATTTAAACAAAACTGAAATCTTTGAACCTAAAAACATATTCAAAAAAATGAGGTATAGCTAATTATATAAAATGGCGGCCATTTTTTTGGATTGGCGTGAAGGAAGCATCAGTGATTTAGGATTGTACATACAATGGGATTCTTGACCCCAAAAGATATTCAAAAACACTATAATCATCAACATCTACTTTCAAAGCTGAGATGTAGCTAATTTGGCGGCCATCTTGGATAAAATTTTTTTCCCCAAGGGGGATTTATGGGGATTTTGGATATGTTGTTGTATGATGCATTCTGCTTATCTGGTGCAAAAATCAGCTCAATAACAATTTTTTCCGGGTCAAAACCCCCAGGGGACCACACTATACCTTCACATACCAATTACATGGATATTTCCTCTTGACTCGCCCTTTCCTTTTTAAAGGAATTTTTATTTATTATTATTGATATCATCCACGACTTGCTGCATGTGGTGCCAAACGTTTAAGCATCCGTTAATTCAATGCACTCATAACGATTTAAAGACGCTGTTAACCAGCAAATCACTGTAAATTCATCAGTAAACTTGCCCGTTATTTCTACTCTTTTGAACTTTAACATTTTTGTAAATGTATGTTCAGGTTTTCGCTGGGCCTATCTTAATGAGTACATATCCACAAATTGCCAAACATTGCATAAACTATCACACATGTAGATTTTAGAGGATAGAAACGGCACAAATATTTTCTGCAACACTGCTGTTTGAAAAGTAGGTCAAAACCCAAGCGGATAGAGCTTCCCAAAAAACTTCAATTAAAAACTTTAAATGAGTTTGCCAAGAAAAGGCCCCCCATTGACATCCAGAGTTTCATGCGCTGTGTGGCAAAGTCTTCATACCAGAGCAAATCAAGTGGGATATCTGAAGAATTGTGTTTGCCAATTACACCAGAAACCAAATCAAACGTGGGTTCATTTCTCAGGAATATCATCTGTTTGACATGGTACCATATAGCAATGAAGTAGGCATCCATGTGCTATATATTAATAATTTTAAATTAGAAGGATTATGCTTTAAGTGTTGTAGAAAATGTATTTTTGAAGATGAAACATTTGTTGTTTGTTATATGGGATTGTTGGTAGGTGAGAGTTGAATTATCATAGTGATGTTACTTTTTTTTTTTGTTGTCCAATTAGGCAATAGCGTGTTTATTTTATGGATATATACATCCTGGTCGGTTGAGATGACCCATAACAGTTCCCTTCTCAACACTGATTGAACTTTGCCACTGGTTACAACTTGATTAGACATTATAAGTATCAAAACAACAGTTATAAGTACAGAAACAAAGATTTTGGAAGATTCTGATCATGGAACTTCATAAGGTATTGCCATGCCTTTAGAAGAGTATAGTTCAACATTAATTTGTTTTCACTGATAAAGTTGTGTTTGTTTTTGATAGTGCATGTCAATGCGTACACTCTGTAAAAAATGTGAAATGGGATATTGACATGTAGTGTCATTGAAAACTCGAGCCAAAATTGGATGTCCTGGTTTTCCAAATGCATGCTCAGAAAAAAACATCCAGTGAAAAGTAATAATCAAAGTAATTAAAAAAACCAAAACAACAAAGTTTTTTTTAAAAAACATACAAACAAACAAAAAACGATCAAATAAAAATCACAAATTCCAGAAAATATTGCAAATAAGAAAAATAAAAACAACAGGGGGACTCCAAATAAAAGGCAGTTGGACCCTATTGTTAACGCATGTTCTAGTTAGGGAATCATGTTCATGTGGTTTTCGAGACCCGTTGGTTCTTTCTCTATTGGGAGAGATGGAAAATTTTATTTTTTCAAACTGATCAGAAGAAACTTCATTCAAAATAAATGTCTTGCTTAAAAATTAGAATTTTTGGAATGGTGGTTGTTTCACTTTGTGGTCAAAGTAACATGAAAAGTTTCCTCTATTATACGTGTTGCTGCCACACTCTGTTTGACTTCTGTGTTCTCGATCTATGGGTGGACAGTGTAGAGGAAATCCCGGCTACAACTGGGCACTGACTTGGCAGGATTTTAGCCCATTCATTATTCGGGGTAAATGTATCGATCCAAAGGGAGAATCTACAAATGGTGCATGTTTGTTTGTGTGGCTTTGTATTTAGGCCTGCTGACATTCAGAGAAGTTTCATGGTGGAAATTTTTTTTTGGGAAGTTAAGGTGTCTGCGTGGTAGCTTCATGCATTCTCCTTTCCCCAGATGTTCAACATTTCATCTTGGTAACATAGTTTAACTTACTTGGCCAATATAAAATGACATTGTAAACTCATTTTGTATGGCTCATACTCAAGCTGAACCATTTCTAATAGATGCTTTGGAATTACAGTGCGACAGATGTTTTTAGGACTTATTGATCCAATGAACAACTGTGACATAACTTTATACAGTTAACTTGTGCTAATTTGGTAACATTCCAAAACAAAATGATGCCAATTTGACATCTGTTTGTAAATAGAAATAAACATGCAGTGCAGCGATGTTCTTACTATGATCTTTTTTTTTATTTCCATGCATCAATCAAGCAGGCAGTTGTTCAATTAGTTGTATTAGAATCATGATGATCATTCGTTATCGATGATGACATCAGTCAATTGGTAATAATGTTGGCAGGACAGACTGATTAATAGGAGATAAGAAAAGGGGTAGGCTGTATGTCTCAGACTGTATGGCATACTCTGAATACAAGCAAGGCAAATTATCGTAAGTCATTATGGAGGGACCAAATAAACTTCTTGATTACCCAGTTCACATAGAAACCCACATGGCAATCACCCCTCCCCTTTATCCCGTTTTTTAGACTCAAACATGTGCACTGACTGAGTAAGCTCAAATAAGAGGAAGATTTCACAAAATCATTTTCAGTCCTTAACACCTTGGGGTGTCTGTATCTCTAATCCAGGTTGGCAGGGATGCATAGCCCCATAATGTGAAAAACCAATTTTAATTTTTCAGTCGGTAGTAAATCATATTGAATTACCAAAAAAGAAAAAAAAAGCTCTCCCCACCTACAGTTTCCTTTTACTCTTTTGTCATATTTCCTGTTGAGGAACACCTCAAAGTTTCGTTTACATTTTTATTTATGATAAAGTGGGGTCATATAGTTTAAGCCTGTTTCTAAACGCCCTCAAAGAGCTGACAAATCACAGGTGTAAATGTTAGTTTTAAAACTTTGAAAATTCCCAAATGTTGCCACATCTTTTAATATAAGTTGTAATTAACTATGTTGAAAGTTGATAATTGTGATGAAATTTTTTCCCCTTTGTAACGGAAGGAATTCCCAATAGTTGCCAATGGCCAGCACGTGTGAGTTCTAACCGGTGCAAAAGACGTTAAAATATCACCTTAATTTATATGGATTCCTGAGTATGGCTTATTGTACCGGTTATAAACCTGAATAATCTGTACTTGTTAGTGTAAAAGTAAACTGTCTGGGTAGTTATTTTAGATTGCCCCTCCTACAGCTGACAATTTAGGTCCACTTAAAATGGAATCTTGACCCATTTTGATTGACAGTACAGGGGGTGTTCTTATTGAACACCATAAAGAAAGTGTAAAAACTTGTTCTAGTATTTGCTAGTTCAAGTAATACTTAACATCTGTAGATATTAGCTGGCTTGACTTTTGAACCTGAAACACAACAAAGTTTGTGGTGGCTAAAATAGTGCACATAGTCATTCTGGGTTGGTCTAATTACACTCATGGTTTCCATGGAAGCAGAACAACAACCCCTTGGGTGACAGTGATTGTAAAAAGGAGTGAAAGGAAGTTATATGGAAAAAATATTTCACTATCTATGAATTTCTTGAGGGCCATCATGTGACCAATTTCTGGGAGATGTTGTGTTGGTCTAAGATAAGAGCGGAAGGTATCTGATCTTGAAACTAGTCCGCGGGTACGCACAACCCCCAACGGATTCATTGGGCGCTGATGGCCAAACGGTGATTGGGAGTGGATCAGAATGCACGCTCCATACAGTCGTGGATCATCTTACACCGCCTCAAGCCCCCAGTTGTTTCTGGGCTAGTCCGCGTTACGAACTTCACAACACCCGACCGTTGCAGTAAGTTGCCGCAAGGCCTACGTTTTTTCTTGACCTATTTTGAATGATTACTTGCTACTGGATAGTGAGAGTATAAAATAAGAGAACGAATCTTTGTGGGATCCATGTTGCTACTAAGTAGAGTGCGTTCCCTATGGGTGAGATCTCAAATGCCCGGTTCATGATCATATCTTGGTATTCCAGACTAAGCAGAAACAGCCACCTTGTGTGGAAGAGGAGATTTGCATTTGGCACCCCCCCCCCCTTTGAAGATGGATGGTCTATGGGGGTAATATTTTACCAGTTGGTTTGGTAAAGGCAGACATGACATGTTAAAATTGCACTATGTACTATGCGTTGTCAAGACCAGTTCATGGAATTTCATTCCCAGTTCCCTAGGATAAGGGAATCGCTCAAACTGATTATTACAGTAGGATGATTTTAAATACTGTTAAAAATTCTTTATTTTGTGTGTGTGGTGTATAGGTGTGTTATGTTTATAAGACTTGCGCTATGTGTTTTGTGTGCCTTCTGTTTGGACTTTGTTTCCTTCTTTTTTTAATATTTAACCAAAAAAGTAAAAAAAATAAAAAACTTAACAAAAACATTAAAAAAACTCCACACAGGGTTGTTTATGTATGTGCTTCAAAACAGGTTTTATCCAGGAAAGGCTGGATAATAGCGGAGAATGGTATTCGCTGGACTGCATAATGATGAAATTACCCTAACCAGGAGTCAAGGAGATTTGTGCTCACTAGATGTGTGGTGGAATCATATAATACTAGTAGTTGTTTTTTTTTTTTTTTTTTTTTTTTTTCAATGTCAGGGCTAAGGGAATGTTGGGTATGCAGTTTTACATAGGTGGGAGGGTAAGCTTGACTCTATTGATCGCATGAATCTACTTGTTGAAGGATGTAGAGAAAGAATGCGGTCTTTGTGAGTACAGAAAAAGCGCTGTCGCTTAAAGTCAGCGCGAGCGATTTACTCATGCAACCAACAAATCATCGCAATGAGTCACCTGCATGCAAGAGGTAGAGACATGGACTATAGGTTATATATATACGAAAAATCGTACTTGTCAAGAAAAGGAAATAAATGGATTGATTGAATACAAAATATTAATCCTAAAACAAAAACAAACAGAAACCATCAAATTTCAAAAGATTTTATTTTGCTCCAATAAATCCTCATGTCCCCATTAGTGGGACAAAACGGATTTACAGTTGGGATTTATACATTGTATACTTTCTCTCTTTCCCCAATAAACTATAACAGCCTAAAACTATAATGTCATACCTCTAGGGTGATTTGCAGTCTTGGACCCATATTAAGAGTTGTTTTTTTTTTTTTAGTTCCAGATTCATCTGCCAAAATTTTGTGTTGTCAAATTTGTAGGAAATTCACAAGGAAGGAAACAACTGTACTGGATTTTAAAATCTGCCTGTGGACGTTAATTTAGGTGAGTGAAATTGTATTAATATTTTACCAAAGTACAAGGTATATTTATCAACCAACATGTTGCATACCCAACCCTTACCTGAGCCCATCACATTGCCCTAATAGTCTACCGAACCCTACCTTGATAGCTCAGTTGAGGAGGCGTTGTGGTGTAATATGAAGATCGCGGTTCGACTCTGGCCAAGCGCACATGGAGTTTTTCAACACTATCGTGCACTGGCCCTCTCCAGGGAAAGTTAATCATATACAATGTATATTTATATTGTCTAGAAAGGTAGCATATGTATTTTTAAGTGGTATTTTCATTAAAAGGCTTCTAAGATTTAGGAATAGGCATTTTGTTCGTCACTGAGGTTGTGTATAAAGAAACTGGCGGTTTCAATACATGCAAAGCCTGTCAAACACAGAAATACATATATCTGCACTTCAACAACTCACCGTATCTCCTGTACAGGAGCGTACCATTGTTGATTTGTTATCAACCCACAGTTAATATCAAATTATAGTGTAAGCCTGGTGCAGTGTTCACGGAAGTGGGTTTATGTGGTACGATTAAGTCAACGCAATGGTTAGGCATGTTTGCGAACTCTGAGTAGCACTAGGACACCAGGTGTGAACTGCAAAAGCAACAAACTTGCCAAAAACTATCGTTTTGCCTTTAGATTTTGCTAAAAAATTTAACAAGGAAAGATTTCCGTGGACTGGGAACATTTTAGTATCTATAGTGAGAATGATTATGTTCCTCTATACCACGATAGAATAAGTTTCAGGACGATTTGTGTGGTTGAAAGGGATTCAAACATGTACAGAATGCGTTCATACCACAATCAACAAAGCTCTACAATAGATGATCAACATATTTTTATCCCGCTCGACCGGCTTTGGAAGACAAATCTAATCTATGTGCTTGTTAATCATATAATCTTCAAAAGACAACAACAAACTGATGTCACTCTCTAGTCTTACCTTATACTCTATTTGCCACGCATATACCGACTGGGGGAAGGAAGCCGTTGCTCCCCGGCTCAAAAATAGCAGATTGACATTTGCGCTCTAGGGTTCAAAATATCAGTACACATGAAAGGGACAATGAAAATGGAATAATGTTTGAATTTTAATCCCAAATTTTTTAGGATTGTGACCAATTTTTTCCTAAATTTGAGACCAAATGAATCGTAAATTGGGCTAATTTTCATGTGTGTTAGCACTTATTACAGCAGCACCTAGGACGATCGGAAATTTGTTCCCCTGGGTGATGCTCGGTACGCCCCTCGTTTTGCACTTCAAATTACCATTTATAACCACTGCACTGAAGTCGTAGAGCTAGCTCTATAGTGTCATTTTATTGCTCTAGGATACTTTCTCTAACTGTATTAAGTGCAGAATTATTGAACTTGAAGCAAACATATGCCAATCAGTTTAAAATTATGCCTCCAAGAATCAATAGATACAACTTGACAGGGATCCCTTCATATAAGCTGAATATAAGTATCATAAAGACCTTGGCAATTGATCATGTTCCCAAACCAATACAATTTGTGAAACTGAAAATGGGAGTTTGTCCTTTCAAATTACAGAGACTACAATACCTGTTCAGTTGTCACAAAATCAGTGTCAATATTACCTTAATGCAGATGATGTTCTTATCGTAGTGTTTTTTAAATACCAATTAAATTTTAAATAGTTTCTTTTTGAAGTTACAGTTTGCCTTATAGCACGTTTTAATTTTTGGCAGTCCTTTAGAAACGAATGTAATTTTAAAGAATGTGTGATTTATGGCAGAAATGGTAAATAACTTTACATCATATTAACCTTTAATCATCGCATCAAGTGGTAATAATTTCCTCTAAGTTCCTAAAAGCCAGTAATTTTGAGGAGTTTGATGAAAAATCCACTTACCATACAATCCGGGAAAAAGTTGTTAGAACAACTAATCACTCAGTGTTAAAATATGCGTCTATTTTACATGTAGTTGTTTTTTGACTGATTCAGATTTAATTAAGGCGAGAACTTGTCTCTCTCAAACCCTTACCCTTCCCACCCCTATCAATCAATGTTGGGAGAAGTGCCAATGATGGTTGAGTACATGAGGGGTCAACGTTTGATTGAATAAGGGGAGAGAGAGGGGGAACATTTTCAAAGAGACGTGCATTATGTTTCTAACCAATTTTTTCCCGGATTGTGTGAGCGATAAATGTCGAAAAAAAATCAGATAAAATCCATTTTTTGACCATAAATGAAAACGGATAAAGATATTATTAAACCCAAATTTTGCACAATTACACACAAGAAAAGTTGCTTTGACGTCCTTGTTTGATTACATAATATCGTGCTCGGCTTAGGGACCGGTCACAAATAATTCAATTGTGCATTTTGGGCCTATAAGACCGTTAAGGGCACTGCAAGTGATTAATTAACGTAATACATAAAACAAAAGTTACACCTTGAGCATGACCCTCTTACAAAATCTTATATTAAAATTAAATTAAAAAAAGGAATGAGAGAGGCTCGAATCTCACTACACGTGTTTGATTGCTGTAAGTCTGACAGAATACCGCTAAGCCATTTAATTTAACTATTGCATCCGGGACTTTTAAAACATACATCGCATTGCATTCATGGTGATCCTCATTGCCACAGACACAGTTCATTGTTATGTGTAAGGTTATAGAACTGTAACACTACAATGAGGCTAATGGAAAATTGTTTGCAATTTACCAGATTGAAAGGTACGTTATTTGTACATTTTACCGTATCAGGTTAAAAGATTTAGTCATGGTTGCTCTTTTTTCCTTCTGTTCCAATGGTAACTGTTGTTAAACAACTGCCTAAACTTTACATGTCTTAAGCAGAAATTCCCTGGATGATGTCATCGCCCCAGTCCATCATTTATCTCAGTTAATAGGAAACATGTTTGTTCATAGTTTAAATCATGAACTAATTATATGGGGAGAAAATAAAAAAAAAAAACAAAAAAAAAAAAAAAAAAAAAAAAAAAAACAATTTCTTGGTAAATTGTTCAACAACTTTACCGTTTTAAACGTAATTGTAAAGTGTACATGCCACGATCCAAAATCAACAGAGTTGCCAAGTAGGCTAATCGATAAGAAATCCGACTCAGATAACCTACATGGGTTTCGAGCCCTGCTGATGCTTTATTTTGTAATATTTTGGGTATGTAAAAAGATGAACAACGAGTGAGGGTGAATGAGTGAAGAGTGAATGAGTGAATGAGTGAGTGAGTGGAGTGTGTGTGTGTGTATATGCATGAGTACAGTATGTTGTTTTGCATGAATTCCCAAAGTGATAAACAGTATTTATTATTTTTTGTCAATTTTTTTTTTCCTTCAATGTTCGAAATTATTTCAGTATTATTTAATTATATGTTGGTGTGTATATATATATGCTGAGTACAGTATGTCTGTTTGCAATGAACTCCAAAAGGTGATAACAGTAATTTTATTATTTTTGTCAATTTTTTCCCTTCAATTTCTAGAAATGATTTATTAATTAATATAATAAGCCAAATACTAAATTTCATTGAATAAATAGCACTCATTGCACTGTCTTTAGTTTCTTGCTCTTCTCTTTCTTATATGACCGGTGTGCATGCTCCTGTAAAGTCTCTCCTGATAATGATGAAAAAATCGCAATGTTGTCGTGTGTTTTGCGGCATTGATAGAACTTCGGGGTTTGCAGTTCCCGCATGTCACATTCGGCCCTTTATAACGGTGACCGTACCCTAATTAAAAAAATGTTCTGACTCTCGACATTGGCAATCGTAAGACTCACCGCAACTAAATGAAAAAATTTACAAATTGAAGTCTTTTAAGTTAAAACTTCTTAAAATTCTTCCCTATTCTAACGTGACAATAGCTAAACCTGTATAAATTCACACGGATATCTTTTTCAGTTCCGATCCCTAAATAGTCCATCATTGGAACAATCTTTCTTGTAGTAAAATGCAAAGGTATTATTAGTAATTGCTGAAAATTTGTTAAATATCTTTCCAATAAAAGTTATGCCCAAACACTAAAAGTAATGGCAATATTTTGCATTTCGCTCAGACATGTGTGCGCGAAGGTCGAAAAATCATATAAATTCCATTTTTGACCAGAAATGAAACGGATAAAGATATTACACCAATTTTGCCAATTACACACAAGAAAAGTTGCTTTGACGTCCTTGTTTGATTACATAATATCTTGGCCTCGGCTTGGGACCGGTCACAAATAATTCCATTAGTGCATTTGGGGCCTATAAGAACGATGAGGGCACTGCAGTGATTAACGTTAATAACAAAAATCAAAAAGTTACACCTTGAGCATACCCTCCTTTACAAAATCTTATATTAAAATTAAATTAAAAAAAATGAATGCGAGAGGCTCGAACTCACGACACGTGTTTTGATTTGCTTTAAGTCTGACGAATTTACCGCTAAGCCATTTAATTTAACTATTGCACTCCGGGACCAATTTAAACATACATCGCATTGCCTACATTGTGATCATCTGCCCACAACACAAGTTCACTGTTATAATGCTAAGGTTATAGAACTATGACACTACAATGAGCAAGGGTAAATTTTTTGCAATTTACCAGATTGAAACTACGTTCTTGTACATTTTACCGTATCAGGTTAAAAGATTTAGTCATGGTTGCCCTTTTTTCCTTCTTTCCAATGGTAACCTGTGTGAAAAGCCAACTTTTACATTCTAAGGAGAATCTGGATGATTTCATCGCACCATTCATCATTTATCTCAGTTAATATGGAACATGTTTGTCATAGTTGACATCATGAATATTAGATCAATTTCTATGTAAATTGTTCAACACTTTACCGTTTTAAACTTAATTGTAAAGTGAACATTCCAGATCCAAAATCACCAACAGAGTTGCAAGTAGGTAAATCGGATAAGAAATCAACTCAAGAATAACCTATCATGGTTTCGAGCCCCTGCTTATGCCTTATTTTGTAATATTTTGGGGTAATGGAAAAGTGAACAAACGAGTGCGTGAGTGAATGAGTTGAATGAGTGAGTGAGTGAATGGTGAATGAGTGAGTGTTGAGTGTGTGTGTGTGTATATGCATGATTAACAGTCTTTCTGTTTTGCAATGAATTGCCAAAGGTGATAACAGTAATTATTATTTTGTGTCAATTTTTTTTCCTTCAATGTTCAAATTATTTCAGTAATATTAATATAAGTGTGTGGTATATATATATCATGAGTACTAGATGTTCTGTTTGCAATGATCCAAAAGGTGATCACAGTAATTTAGTATTTTGTCAATTTTTTTCCTTCAATGTATAGAACTTATTTTTATAATATTAATATAATAGCCTAATACTAATTTCATTGAATAAAATAGCTCTCATTGCAAGCTGTCTTGAGTTTCTTGCTCTTCTCTTTCTTATATGACCGGTTGGTGCATGCTCCTGTAAAGTCTCTCTTGATAATTGATAAAATCGCAAGGTTCGTTTGTTTTGCGGGCATTGATAGAACTCGAGGTTTGCAGTATTCCACGCAGTCACATTCGTCACTTATAACCTTACCGGTACCCTATTAGAAAAATGTATGACTCTAATAACCTTGCAATCGTAGACTCACACGCAACAATAAAAAAAAAAGGAAAAAAAAAAAACCAAATTACAAATTGAGTCTTTTAAAGTTAACACTTTCTTAAATTCTTCCGATTTTAACGTGACAATAGGCTAAACCTGTATAAATCAACACGGATATTATTTTCAGTGACCATTCCCTAAAGAGTCCATATTTGGTAACAATCTTTCAGGAGTAAGCAAAGGGTATTATTAGTAATTGCTGAAAATTTGGTTTAAATTCTTTATCCAATAAAAAGTATGCCACAAACTAAATTTAATGACATTTATTTTGCCTTCGCTCATACAATCCGGGAAAAAGGTTGTTTAGCACACTAATCACTCAGTGTAAAATCGCGTCTATTTTAACAATTAGTTGTTTGTGACTGATGTCAAGTTTTAAATGAAAGCGAGAACTTGTCTCTCAAACCTCCCCTTCCCCACCCCCTATCAATCAATATTGGGAGAAGTGACATGATGTTGAGTACATGAGGTGGCTCAACGTTGAATAGGTGAGAGATGGGGGAACATTTTTCAAAGGACGTGCATTATGTCTAAAACCATTTTTTCCCGGATTGTAGGTAGAAGGGACTATTAAATACAATGAATCATCATTTTAATTTTTAAATTCATTCATTCTTTAAGACGTGGATCCATTTTGAATAACCACTCTCAGGAGTTTTGTTTCATTAACAAGTCAACAATACCAAAATGTCAACCATCAAGAAAAAATGAAAGTATATGTGTCATATGAAATATGGTATTATTTTGTTAAATTAACCCATTCTTGTCTCCAGTTGCCAATGATGCCTTTGTACATTCTCACTCACATTTTGATTGTGTGGTCTCTATGTGCTTGTTTATGATGCTGTATAGAAAGCAGTACTATGCAAGGCTGTATACTTGAAGTTGGTAATGCAACATTGTCATTTCAAGACTAAACAGTAAAAATGAAAATCTGTTTTGTATCCTTGAACATATTTGTCCATTTGCAATGAGAGCACATAAATTTAAAGTGGCATTTCAAAGCTTGACGTTTCTCATAAAAGTGGTAAATTTATGTTAAATTCTGACCCAAACTCTGCATCTCTGGTATAGTTATGGGTCCCTTTTTTGGCAAAAATAGATATGGGACTAAACTAAACTTGAAACCCTGGTTATTTGCATGCGGCCCCCCGTGTCAAACAGGTTGGACACCCCTGTAATATACTCGGCAGAACAATAGTTAATCTGATCGTGGTAATGATAAACGATGTGTAAAGATTATGTTGCTTGGCTGTTGACTACATCTAGAACAAACCTCATTCGTACATATATAGCACAAACCATGGCATCGTTGTCCCATGGCAGGGTAAATTGAATATAGATGGCCAAAAATTCCCATTTCACAACAACAGCATGAGAGAAGTAAATCTTGAGCAAGCTGTTTATAGAAGAGCAGCAAAATTGTGTGCCCTGATTACAATCCTCAACTGTGGCAGGGGAGAGCAAAACAGTTTGCCTGGTATCCTCAAGGATTTCAACATTCAACGAGATGTTGTCTAGCTGTTTTATTTCAGTTTTCAATTTGATTTGTTTTATGGAATAGTGTACCAGATGTTTACAAGGAAAACTGAATTTCCAGTGACATTTACTTCTGAAAACTTCATCAATGACTTAAAAGGAAGTCAAAACCAAATCAAAAATGCTCTTTTAAGTCGATCAAAAAGTACTCAAGTACTCTAGCAAATTTGCACTTCTAGAAACCTTCCACCTGAAGTAATATGACCCTGAGCATTTTAACCCCAGCAGCAATTCTTTTCTTGGCAATTTGTGAGCGAAGTACCTTCAAGTCAATTTTTCTACTTGATGTATATCAATGATTTCTAGGGCCATTGAAGCCAGCAGTATTAGAGAATTGTCAGCGGTAAAATAGAAGTTGGTATGCGACTATGATGGGAGTTAGCTGTACAGGCAATCAAGCAATTCACATAGGATGAATGACATGCGGATTTAAATAGCAATGATTTTAGCAAGTTTTTTCATTATGACCACCTAAATGTTATTTATTTCGGAAAGGAAAAAGACCAGCATATAGAGACAAAACAAGAAATGTGTTTTTAAAAGACAACGCCTCGGATTCATACTGAACGGTATTTTTACCTAGGTCCATGTCGTATCTCTGTGCAGTGATGTCAGCTATGTTGGTGCAGGTATTTTTTGTGCAGAGATTTTGCTTAAACACTGCTATCATATTAGATAAACTGGGCTGACATCAATGCATGGAGGATAGTGATATTGGGAACATAGTTTTGAGGGTTTTTTTAAACTCTGAAGCAATGACCAATGGCAGGTGTTTGTTCATCACTAACTTAAGATTTATGAGGTTGCTTTTACTGGAAGCAATTTTCATGTGGTTTAGGGTATTTTTAAGATTCACTATAGATAATGTCACTAATTTATGTTGGGCCATAAGATACAAATCTTTTTGTTTCTGTGAGTATGGACATTAAGATAAGGAAACTGACAAACGCGCGAATCTAATGTTTTTTTTTTCTTCTCTGAACGAAGCACTTTTGTTGTGAGATCACAGACTTTGTGATCAGTTAATTCTATATAATTCATAAATAATAAAAAAACACACTTTGATGCAAATTAAGCAGAAGAAGGTTATCTATTTGGACGGTCTTACCTCTTGCTCGTCATTCAATATATTCCAACAACTGTGTTTGTCCCTGAACAATAAAGAAAACTTCACTACATACAGATACAAATATGAAAATGATCATAAACTCATATTTTCTTATTATGCGCTTAATCAAAATGTAGTAAATTCCTAGGTTCCAAACATGAAGCTTTTAAATAACAATAAGATGTGATTTTCTAGATGAAGGACTTTCAATTTGAGTGCTTAGCTATTTCACACTATGTGATTAGTTGTATTGATTTGATTTTATTCGGTTTTATAATTATGTTTTAAACACAACATTATAAAATACAATAATTGCATAACATAGTAAAATAAAAAAAAAAATGGATATAAAATACAATTAAGAGAATATAAGTTATTGATTACATAAAAGACATAAAAAATCGTGCACCTGGGATTAACCCATGAACGTCATAAAAATTAACTCTTTTCCACATGGGGTCCATATTTAACAGCCAAATTTGGAATGGGAAAACCAAAAATATTGCACATGGCATGTAAAAGAGAATAAATGTAGATCAACCAGCATTCTAGAGCAATGCACATGTAATTTAAAATGTTGTCGAAATAATAACCTACAGTAAAATGGCTTGGCTTTCCAAATACATTTTAGTTGCCCTTTTGAAACTACCAATTTTCCTTAATCATTCAAATGTTATGGTTGAGCGAAGTGTACTGTACAGCATTGCACAGAGAAATACGGATTGTATGTTTTTGTATTGTTTTTCAAGAAGCTTATGTTACTTTTGTTTTCATTGTTTTTCAAGCAGTAGATATTGAAGAGAATACAAAAATAAATTAATTTTGGGGTAAAAGTGACCATTTACAGATTTGTTTTTAATTTAAAAAAAATAGTATATTAATAGAATTGATAAATTTAGAATTAAAAACACAAAATTGCAATAATTAATTTAATAATTTGATTTATTAAATACAATTTTAAACGTTCCGGACTTTATTGGGCCTACCCTATCATCTTTTTGGCCATTTTTCGAAGGTTGCAAAAAACTTGCCCCCCCCCCCCCGCCACTTATCGCTAAACCGGTTTGACCTATTGACTGCAAATGTAGCACAAAACTAGTTTAGCGTACATATTATGAACCTATGAGAGGAGTTTGTATAAAACCTTTTAGTTTTGCGTTACATTGATGTTGTTTGTCACCAGCAGCAAAAAATGGCGAGAGAAGTTGAAATGGTTGCATCGCAACATGAATATAATTTTGGGTATAAACGCTCTCATATCATAGGAACACAAATCCTGGCCATAGTAATTGTTTAAGAAACAAAGTATGTTCAAAATAACTTTATATTTTGAGATTAAATGGGGGGGGGGAAATGTCATTTTGAATTATGATTTCTTGGTGCCGTTGACTTGACCCCTGCTAATTAGCATCCCCGGGATGTCGATATGATCTGCAAACTAGATTTGAAAAAAAAAAAAAAAGGCTCATCAACCAAACATTTGGTTTATCACTTGCTTGTATTAAAAGAAACTAGTGTGTGATTGCAAATCATATTATTGTATGAAAAATGAACGCCAAATGGTCCCCCCTTAAGGCCCGCACTACCCGTACCTCTTTCCAATGCCAGCCTCATATTACGATGAATCGCAATACATTTTAGCGCCACACTGCAATAGATTGCAATGGCTTTTAGTACAACCGTAACCACCATCATGACCATGCGTGGCCACATGAAGCGTGCAACCCATATTCATTTTCATGATATTTAACCCATAGTTCGCTATTGCGAATGATTCTGGAAAATCACTATTAATCGTGCAATACATTCTCATATAAGTTTTAACATACCTCAATACACAAAGGTTAGAAAATTGAGATCTTTTTTTTTCGGTTGGCGGTGATAAGCACGTTTGCTGTTCAGAATTGTACGAGCCGGGGAAACCGACACAGCTGAACCGCAACCATGAACACACCACAAAATTGGTCGCACGTTCCGCTACCACAGGAAAATGGACAGCCATCTCATTACATTATCCTTGATATTTATAACATGGAAAAATTAGAATCATACTGAAAGTCATTGGACTTTACGCAGGAGATTCGTAGCCTACGATTGTAGAATCATGACCATGTCAAAGCTTGTCAAGCTATGTCCAACTTCGGGAAAAAAATCCTATCTTCCGGCCGCCGAACTTCAGAGATTTTACTACGTCACGGGATATCCCTAACTGTGATGAATAATTATGCAACACGCAAGCGCAGTTGGACGGGAGGCTTAGAGTTAACCGTCTGTTATGCAGGCTTTACCTTAGTCATGGCAAAGTTGGTATGTGCTTTCGCATTCCTGAGAAACCACAACCCTCTCATTTTTCTTTAAATTCATTCTCTTGCGGTTGTATAATCATCACGATATTTTAGGTTTCTATCATATTTCAGTAACTTACGGCGCATAATTATTCTGCACAGGTAGATATTCAGTTCCGTTCTTACCTTACCATACAGCTAAATGGAAATTAGTTTTTCAAAATCATGCTAATGAATAAATGTATTAGGTTGTAAAACGTCATCAAAAATTTGCAGAGAGGGCGGGAGCCTAATTGTATCAGTTGTGAATACAGCGCCAATTAGGCGGACTAATTTGTATTAATACCAATTGAAGGAATATAACACGCCACTAAATACTGGCCCGGCGGAATTAAGGTGCCAATGGGGTTTTAATGTAAAATTAGGTAATGTAATTATAAAAAAAAAAACGCTCTTAAAAAAAAAAAAACAAAAAAAAAAAAAAAAAAATGCAATTATCCAAAAACACCAAAATAAAATGACTATCATTAGAAAATGAGTTTGTATATCAAAATAGCAAGAATTCCAGGATTTATGGATATTAAAGGTGAAACAGAGAAAAGATTTCATTTAGGCATCCATATTTTATGTCAAATGTAGTGGTTTTATATAGATATAAGACACTATAGATTTCTTACCTTTTATTTGGCTTGCAAGAAATGTCTTAAAAGTGGAAAACAAAAGGTGATTTTTATTATGTTTATATTTCAAGATAATTAAACACAAGTGAATTTATTATTTGCTCCTTAGGAAATTCAAAATTTCACAATTTGTACCAAAGAAAGTTTGAGGTTAATCCTTTCAGATGGGGATATTTGATAAGAAAAGCTTTACATTAGTGCAAAAATTAAGAATTTTCATATTCTCTAGGGAGACCTGTTATTGTGAAATCTCTCATTGGACATTCTTTAAGTAAAATGTGAACCATTGTGCTAAAAGCCCCCAAAAACTATTTCTATTACATGGCTATCTACAGTATGTGCAAGGAATGTGGTCAATAATTGTCCCCGCCGAACGAGTTCGGAACGGGGACTTTAAAATGAGCAGCGTCCGTCCGTCCGTCCGTTCGTCCGTTCGTCCGTTCGTCCGGTCGTCCGTTCGTCCGCCGTGATAAAATGTTAACCCAGTGTATACAGTATCTGGAGGTTACGTACGGGCAAAACAATGATGTAACTTGGTGGAAAGAAGCGGGGTGGTTGAGTTCTCAACCTGATTGATTTTGGAGTAAAATATATGCTAATTAAGTATTCATTTGCATTAATTATGCAAATGTCCCTGCAAGGCCTGTGTAAAAGTTTCTGGAGTTCGTTAAGGCGTATACTGATGTACCTGGTGGAAGGCAGGGGCTGAAGAGTTCTCGACCTGATTAGGATTTTGGAGTATGTGGGGCCAAATTGAGTATGGCAACATGAGCTAATGAGTATGGCAAAAATCAGCGTAATTGCTATATTTTTGACGCTGTAATGATACTCAAACTTACTGCGCTGAAATGAAACCACTATTATGGGGTACATCTTCTTTGCAATGTCAGTATGGGAATATGCGGCAAGCGGAGGAGGTATACAAATGAGCTAATTTAATAGGCGATGTCGTATCTCTGAAACGGTACGTCGGATAGGCAAAATTCCTTTTCGCTACATGAGGATACTATGCTATAGGGGGAGGGGGGTGGGGTGTGGGGAGGGAGGTTGGGTATTGAGGGGGGTGTTGGGGAGGGGGTGGGGGGTGTGGTGTGGCCACACGGGTTTTGGGAGGGGGGTGTTTGGTTGCAGTCTGTGTGGGGGAGGGGGTGGGGGTTGAATGGTGTTGGGGAGGGGGGGGGGAAGGGGGGCTGGTGGAGGGGTTGGAGGTTGGTAAAAGTGTGGGGAGGGGGGGGTGTGGAGCGTGTTGGGGAGGGGTGAGGGGGGTGCGGCGAGGGGGGGGGGGTCAGGGGTGCGGGATGTTGTGGAGGAGTAGTGGAGGTGTTGCGGGAGTGTTGGGGAAGGGGGAGGAGAGTAAGGGGGATGGGGGTGGGGGAATGGGGGGTTTGTTGAAGGGGGGTTGGGGGTTGAGGGGGGTTAAGGAGGGTGGGGTGGGGTGTTCCTGATGTTGGGAGGTGGGGGGTGGTGGGGTTTGCAGGGTGTTGGGGATGGGGTGGGGTGTTGTGGGGGTTGGGGATTAGGGTGGGGTGGCTTGTTGTTGTCTGGGTGTGGGAGGGGGTGGGGGTGTGTTGTCGTGGCATTTATCACATGTTAGTGATCGAGACATTCGGCGGGGCATATTTTAAGATAGGGTTAAATACGGTTCGCCTGTTTAATCAGTGATTTGATTCAGTCATTATGTCCATGAATATTAAGGTTTTTACATTGAATGTTTGGCAACCTTATAGGCCATGTTTGTGTACAAGGTAGAATTCATATACTGTTGGGAAGAGGTTTTACTCTGTTACTGTGGGATCATTATGTTGTACCTGTCAGTCACCTGGCACCTGACATTTTTTCAGTGCTTACATGTATATCAAAACAACTGCATATCGGCATGAAAACTTCACTAATAGGGTATGGTGTTAACGTTATTTAATCAAGAGAATTTTATCCCCCTTTAACCATTGTTTTCCATTCCCCTGACATACAGGCTTTTTTCATATAATGCTACTCATGTTATCGTCATACCAGCATGACTACTGTATGAACAAACCAATACTGTCACATTGCTGACATATCTGAGCTTGATGTTACCTATGGCATTGTGATTGACATTTAAAAGATGCACAACTCTGGCCCTTTCTGGTAGTGTTTACATTTAATATTAGTCCGGTATTTCTGGTAGGTAATTTCATGTCATTTTATTTCTAGTCTATATATAAGCTTGTCATAAGTAGGCATAATTCTGACTCTGGTCACTTCAGATTCTGGAAACATAAAATTGGATAGGATTTTTTTCACATAATACTAGGCCTCGCTATGAGTTTTTAACAAATATTGTTGCTTGTCACTGCGGCAACTCATGTATAGCATACTGTCATGCTCGAGACTGTACCATGTGGCCTATTTGCTTCTTTGCATACAAGTTTCCACCTACCATCCCGTAAAAAAGTTGTTGGAACACTATTCGCTCAGTGTTAAAATATGTGTGCTATTTTACTGTGGGTGTTTTTAACTGATGGCATGTTTTAAATGAAGCGCGAACTTGTCCCTCAAACCTACTCTTCCCCACCCCCTATCGATATGTTGAGAAGTGACAAGATGTTGAGTACATGAGTGTCTCAACTTGAATAGGGATAGAGGGGGAACATTTTTCAAGAGGCGTGCATTAGGTCTACCATTTTTTCCGGATTGTAGATGTCCAGTCTCCTAATGATGGTTTCATTCTTCAACATTGATACTGGTATGTTTAAGTATCTGAGTAAAGAGATAAATGCCCTTTGCTGCATCTTCCTTC